>JAQFVV010006211.1:8491898-8744398 GCA_028023455.1 Epiperipatus broadwayi
GAGATAAAAGGTGGTTGCTGGAGGGTTGCATTAGATCCTAAGATCTAGATGCAGTGCTCTCAGATCCAAGCCTTCTCAGTGATGAAGGCCATAAACCAGAAACTAGTCTGGGGATATTGGATGAGTAGGCACTAGACGCGGATTTTATACACAAGCCTTCTGGAATCCATTGATTACTCTAGCTTGCTGGATGTGGCAATATATATAGTGAGTTTTGCCTGTTTTAAGGCATAAGAGGAGATGGTCAAGTGATGTTTACAGGATTTTGTTAGTGAATTGACTATAATTTCTATTTTATTTTTAAGATTACTTTGTATAAGTGACCACATTAGTAAAATGGCACAGGTAGAAATGAAATCCAAAAACTTGGGATAAAGTTGATAGAAATGAAATCCAAAAACTTGGGATAGGTTTGCCTTTGAAATGTTTTGTTATATTACTGCTAATGTAAATGTGACAGGCATGGATTTTTCCATGACACATGTTAAATTATATTTGTATAATCTGAAAGAATCTTTAGAAGTTTGGAAATGTGTTTTTTGCATGACAAAAAGATTGAGAAATAATCCATGTAAGCTATACATGAGATGTTTCTGTTTAGTCAGAGTACTTAATTTCCAGATATTTCATTTTTTATGATATTAATTAGTGGGTTTATATACGTAATAAATAGTAAGGCACTAAGAGGAGATTCTTATGGGATGGATTGATTAGAGATAATTGGGAGTGATGTTTTGGCATTTATATTAATGTACATTTCACAATTTAATAATAGGTTAGCAAGTAGGTATAAGTAGGCCTATCATAATTTTATTTTGTTCTAGAATTTTAAAAAGAATATTTATTGGTATCGTGTCAAAGGCTGCTTCTTTGTCCAGCTGAGTAACAATTAAACTGTATTTTTTTGTTATTTCTTACTGTTTCTATAGTTGTTTTGATTAGAAATGCAGATTTTCCAGTTGATTATTATTATTTTTTTTTTGAAAACTTCATTTTTGATAATTTTGGTATAATATAAGGCTCTATTTTGTCTTTGATTACTGATTCTATTATTTTGATACCAAGGGAAGACATTGAAATTGGACTTAAGTTTGTTATTGTGAAAACCATTTCTTTTTCATTTTTGTAACTGGTACAAGAGATATTTGATAGTCCTAGTATTCTATATATGGCTTTAGATAAAAAATTTGTGAAATTAGATATGTACTGAACTGTAAATTTATTAAAATGTGCATATATGAACATATGGATCCCATCCATTCCAGGATAGCATGAATTTGGCATTGACTCTATTTTTATATAAAGTCATTAGAAGTGTATTGAGTTTATTCTTCTGGTATGCCATATGAAAGTTGTAATTGATTGAAGGTGTTTTTTTGAAGCTTAACTTTAAAATGTGTGAATATTTTCTCCAGCATGCAATTCCCTCAAAGAATATCTGATTGTATTTTAATGACAGATGGTACTTGAATTGGAGGGGGGTAACCTAATACCCATATGATATATGGTTTGTTTAGGTATACTTTTTTTTATTGCTAAATATTCTTTAAGTTGTTTGAAATAGATTGATATGTTTTCTTGAATGTTAGATATTTGGGATGATCATGATTTGTGATGTTAAAATAATTTTTTATGTGTCATCCATACAACTTAGGAGTTTTGTTGGTGATGGTGGGATCCTGATTATATGATTGATATTGAATGATAATATATTAATAAATGCTAATCTTGTTTGGACTGGACTCTATCTATATATGCTTTATTTTGTGCAAATAAATATATATGTCTAAGAAGAAAAATTCAGTAGTGTGTGATGGAAGAAGAATTCTGATAGTTCTTCCAGTAATGATCATTTATCTGACACTGAAATTAAGATCCAGATATACTATGACAGCTACATAATCAGATGGGAGTTTTTTTAGAAAAAATGATCATCATGTAGTGTAATGATGGTGAGTAAAATACCAAGCCTATTAGCAATGAGTATCTACCATTATTAAAAGATACAGACATTTCTGGCCGAAATCCTTTTCCACTCATCATGGGAGATTAAAGAAGATGAAGCTATTTATGGGTGAAGTTTTTATATATCATGTTAAAATCTCTATGAGTAATATTGGATGTGGGCTGTTCGCAAATTAGGAATTCAGAATTAGAATTAATCTATTTATGATGGTGAGGCCTGGAGGATGTATACAATTGCTAATTAAATATTATTGCTTTGTGATGAAGGGTGATAATTAGGATATGTGTGCCAATATATATATTAAATGATGAAGTGGCTTTTTTTATTGATGATGATACCTGTTCCTGCTGATGATGTGTCTGATGTTTGTGAAAAGGCTGTGACCCCTTAGTTTGTTTGATGGATTAATTTGTGATTCACTCTAAATTTTGTTTTTTATAACAACAACGAGTATGTGTGTTTGAATGATAACAACAACGAGTATGTGTGTTTGAATGATGTCATACCATCTAATTAGAAATTTAATTTTTTCAGGAAAGTTTAACCCTCTGGTATTAACTGCGGTGCGCCTATATTAAGTTACATTTAGTGTGTGTTTATTTTATATATAAAATAGACTTGACAGCATTATTGATTTATTATCTATGACTTTCAAAAAAAACTTTTTAAAGTGCATTATATTAGATTTTATATGACTATATAATATGATCAAAGATAAATAGAAAATATAATAATAATTATTTAATATAGGGTATATGAGCACAGACTTTCAGATGACCCATCACTCTCCACTCTATCTAACATCACCGATACACTCAAGCACATATATATATATATAGAGAGAGAGAGTGGAGAGTGATGGGTCATCTGAAAGTCTGTGCTCATATACCCTATATTACATATATAGACCCACAGGTATATAATAAGCCTGTGTTTCAGTTAATAATAATTATTATTATTGTTGTTGTTGTTGTTATTATTGTAATTAATATTAATGGTCTGCATGGTTTTATGCAGTGTTGGAGTAATAGGCATAAGAAGTATAGTTCTGGATTAATTTCTGGATAAGGGAGGCAAAAAATAGTTTAGTCAATTGTGTGAATTTTTTTCTAAGTTACAATTATATAAAAAATAACAAAATAATAATGTTTATCATTTGAAAGTTTATAAGAAGTTTAGCCTTAAACTTACAGAAGCTGAGCCGTGAACCAAAAACTATAGTTTCCCGAATCCACTATTCTACCACTGCACTAAACCATGCAGAACAATGATCTGTGGTTGTATATTTATTAACATTAAAACTGACACCATTAGTTTTATTGTAATTAATATTAGTATTATTAATCTGTTCAGTGACTCTGTAGCTCATTATTGTTAGGAAGAATATTATCAATTATTAGCATGATTTTTTTTTTTTTGTTGTTGTAAAATAATTTTATTTTTTTAATTATTCTCATTTTATAGGATGAAGAAAAAAGTGCTGGACAAATGGGCTTAATATGTAATATAATGGGAAGTATTGGAGCAATAATAGCAGGAATTTGGCTTGATAAAACACATTCCTATAAGTAATTTATTATTGCTATATATTCTTCTATACATTATTCAATTTCCTTCACTTCAGTTCAGTAATTATACTTAACAGACTTGTTTAATTAAGGAAAGATATTTTTTGAGTCAGTTGTTTTAGACAATTATTAATCACTTCAATGAGCACAAAATACGATTCCGGGAAGTTTAGTTTCATAGATCTCTTCTTAATTGTAAACTTTCTCTAATAAAATTATTATGGGCATTGAAAGTTAGTGTTCAATATCTTGAAATTGTTTCATGAACAATTTATTCATAATATTTTTTTTTTTGTATTATATTTTTCAAATGGTTTTGGGTTGGTGGTTCCAAGATGATCAAATTTAATTTTTTTTAGCTTTTAGCTCTATAATTACAGCTTTATATCTAATCATTTTTAAAAACTAGGCAAAAACTCTCCATACAGTAGTGTCACTCAGTGCAAGCCAGAGTAATCAATGGATGCACTGAGTGGCACTACTGTATGGAGAGTTTTACCTGTTTTAACAGATTGAGCAAGCATAAGAAATGGTGATCATGTGATGTTTAGTATGTTTGAAAACTATTTGAACTACAACAAAATGGATAATATGGACAAAGACTTTCATTGTAATTACTGGCAAAAAAAAAAACTTTCAACTTAAACATTATATTGTCTATGCTAACTGGGTTTTATGTAGTGCAAAATATTCTCAGAAGGTTTAATGGTTTATGTAGATAATGATAATTTCACAGTAAAGTTTTTTTTACTTTCCTCATTGAGGGGGGGGGGCAGGTACTCTGATTGCTTTTCCATATTTTTATAACTTATTCTACGAATTGCTATTTTCTGAATATAATTATTTTTGGAAAAGTCTCTGTAATTTCTGGAATAGTCATGACAGGGTCTTTAATGTGCAAATTCACAAAAAATTAGAAATTCAGGTAAAGAATTAGAATACACTTTTGAATGATTTGTGATTTGTTTCTGTACACTTAAAGAAACAGTTTAAAGTATTATGCTTGAAATGTGCAATATTAAACCTAATTTCTTATCATATTTTACTTTGATATCACAATTCCTTTTTTATTATATTTTTATAATGGTTTTTACTTGGAGGTTTTTCTAGTCTATTTTACTATAATGTTAGAATATTTTGTATTTCTTCAAGTAAAGATTGATCTACTTTTATAATTTATTATTATGTATTTTACCTCTATACATATGAGATAAAAATAACAATCAGTTCAGTGCCAATATATACTTCTCCCAATCAATAATAATTGTTGAATAATACTAAAATATTATCTTTAGTATCAGTTCTTTTATCAATAATCTGACAGATTAACATTACCCTGGAATTTTTATCATAATGTCAAACACTATAAGATATTTCATTGGGTTGATTATGGACAGTTCAATAGAAAAAAATTATAAGTTTATTATGTGACATTGTTTAAAATTTATTCCATATGAGCTTAAACTTCAAGACATAGATAAGGCATTAATATGGTAATCATTATGCTATAATATTCATCTTCTACCATATATAATGAGTGCTGGTTTAGCACAAAATATGTGTATTGGTGATTATTTCTCTTTTCTGCATGTATGTGGTCATGTGTATCAGTAGTATGAGATAGTGTGGATAGTGAAGGGGCTTGAATATCTGAATTCAAATCCCCTATATTTACAATTAGCTCCAGGTTTAAGAGTGTCTGGTATTTCAAATCTTCTACTATATATTTATATAATTTATAAATGATATATTTTATGGGTTCACCCATGTATGATTTTGATTGTCTGATTTTTGTATATTTACAATCAAATATGGATTAACCCACAAAATATATCATTTATATCTGTAATCCATAAGAATATTCATACCAACATATATATCATTTAATATATATATTGTAATGGGCACATATGTATGTTACATCGTTTTTTTATTAGTAAACATGAAAAGAATAGAAGTTCGCAAATAAAACTTCCTTTTTAAGAATTAAAAATTGAAAATTAAAATTCTATACTAAACTCATATATATATAAAATTGCACAGATGAAAAAAAATTATTAAAATAAAACTTTATTAAAAATAGAAAAAGTATTTTAAAAGCAAAAACTTAAAAAAGATTTAGAGATAAAAATATATCTTTAAGTTTGAAAATAAATTAATTAATGTTATTGAAAAATGGAAATGATTATATTAATTAGTCAAAGTGAACTAGCCTTTGGGCATTTAAATGTATAAGCAATGGTCAGATAGGAAAACAATAGAAACTAATAGCAAATGAGAGAAATCCATCAGGAAATCGGACTTCAATGGAAGGATCATCATCATCGATGACGTAATGTCCATTGGATCCTAAAGTTACATATAAAACAAAAAATTTGATAATAAAATTTTTAGTGAGTGAAGAAAATTTAAGAGAAGACTGAGATGTGTTAAGTCGGAGGTGAAGGGATTGAAAGACGCACTTTCAATTCCTTCGGTTGTTATAAAAATAAGAAAATGAAACATTGCTTTTCCTATATTAAGGACCACCGGATCATCGAGGGATTTTAACGCTGGATTCCAAATGGCAAACAACGGATAACTAATGAACATTTTTAAAACCATAAGCATGTTATGAACTTAAATGAATATTAATTTGAAAACACTAAGAACTTTAAAATATAAACTTTCCCAGTATTTAATTTATAGAAATAGAATCCTATCTGACCAAACTAAATTCTTTATTAATTCTTTTTATTTAATGTATTTCTTTTTAAAATCATTTCCATTTATTTATTTTTTTTTGGTTTTTTTAAGTTTTATTTATGATTTTTGTTTTTCGCTAATTTAATATTATATAAATGTTAAACTTAAGTCGGGCATGAATGGCTATATAGATTTGTAAAGTTATATTAGGGGAGGGTAATCTTAGGTTATTTGTTTCATAGTTAAATTGAGTCAATGGATTGGATATATTGGTGTAATTAGTAGATGTAGTATGAGATTCGCTACGGGCAGAATCGCTTTATACACCGCACACTTCCTTTTGGCCTATGGATTGCGATTCGTAAGTCGGCAAAATGACCGCAGTCCTTTCCTATGGAGTTTTTTTTAGTGCTCTTCTTGTCAGATAGATGTAGTATTCCTATCTGATGAGAGGCAATTTCTTCTCTTAATCTTTTGTGCTCCCGTATTTGTATTACATTGAATGCATCGATATATCAGATGAATTGACGTTGGTTTGACTGCGAACTTTTGGCCTAAAAGTTAAATAAGGATAGAATTTTTTTTTTCAAATGCAAATCTATGTAGTCTATTCATACTCGACACTCTAAATAAAAATGCATTAAATTTAAGTTGGGTATGGACGTTGCATGGATTCATTATCAGTTAATTATGTTTATGGTTTTCATATTTGATCAAAATATATAGACATTCGGTAAATAATGTTACCTTACGGTGAGTATCTAAAATGTATTTATTTGGATGTCTTTTAAGTTATTGGTGTCAATGCAATATCTTATGATGAACGCCATTGGGTTTCTTGTATTCCCTCTGCAATTGATGGTATCAATGACTTTGTATTTTGATCGTTTATGTTTACTTTGAAATGTTTTTAACCGTGTAATGTATGTAACCGATCTATATTCAACATTTTAAAACAAACTTTTATAAACCCATCTGTGCAAACTTATAAAAATTAAAATGTAAATTAAAATCAAAGTTAAAAATGTAAGTTAAATTTTAAAATGTAAACTAATACTAAAACAATTTTAAATATTATATATGTGTGTAAATAAATGTTTGTGTGTATAATTACTGGCAGTGGCTTATTTTTTTATTTTTTATATATCTTAGATGGGAATTTAATATAAAATATAAATCTCTGCTGTTCCACTGAGCTAGTGACAATGGGCTAATGACAGGAATCAACCAATATAATTTTTTTTTAACTTACATATCTACCTACTTTATAAATTTTTCTAGGTTCAAATGCCTAGATGGCGCCCTTGTAGTGCAGATTACATTATGTCTCCACTTTCTCTGGATCATTATAATATATATCATTATAAACCAGTCAACAGTTAGACAATCCCAATATCATTAATAATCGATAACTTCAAATTGTTGTCAAGTCAACTATATAGACACTAAAAATTGCAACTTGACCACAGAAATTGGAAATTAATGATACAAAGAAGTTTAAATAAACCACCTTAAACAAGTAAATATAATCTGTTCTGAATGCAGGCTAATAAATAATCCCCCCATATAATTATAAATAATACCAAATATATATTTTTCATTTTTTATTTATAATATTTATAATTGTCTTTTAAAACTAAAATTTAAAGAAAGGGGGGGGGGGGGGGATATTCCCAATTCAATTTAATCCCACTTTCCATTTTCAAAAAAAAAAAAAATCAAATCTACTCTTCTTTTTAAATAAAAACATCAATATATAAAACAAAATATATATATAAACAACTATCTATATAAAAAAAAAATTCAACCCCTAACACTAAAAATAAATATATATATAAAAAAAAATATATATATCCAGAAAAAAAAAAAAAATTCTTCACACCACAACAAAAAATTAAAAAAAAAAAATATATATATATTAATGAATCCTCCTAAAAAAAAATTCCCTCCCCCAAAAAAAAAAATATAAAAACCCCAACCAAACAAACACCAAGAACTTTTCCTCGAAAAAAAAAACAATATATACAAGAGCACTAAACACAATATATATATACAGCACCAATAACCAAACGTGTACGCGGAAAAATAGGTAAGTAAAGAGAAAAAATGTAAATACATTTTATTTATTAAAAATTTGGTAACATACATATAAATTACAATTACAGGAAAAATATATTTTATTTAATGTGAAACCTGACACTGCATATCGTTATTGTTTGTATTGTAAAAATGTTTATTTTTTAGTGTGTGCATGTGCTATCAAGGAACATAAAATATTTTATCAATTTTTTTGAAGAGTGCAATTCGAGCCACATTAAACAGTTACGCGAGCCACATGTGACTCGCGAGCTACGGGTTGGGCATCCCTGAATTATAACATTACAAATGGAAATTATAATTTCCAAATTGCATCCAAAGTATTACTTAAATAGTGTAATAATGCTCAAGACTAAATGGGTTGGAAAATTGTAATTGCAGTTTATAATGTTATGATTGGTTATTTATTTGTCTGCATTTATAACAGGTTATATTTACTTATTTAAAATAGTTTATTTAATTTTTTTTGTGTCAACAATTTCAATTTCTGTGGTCAAATTACATTCTTTAGTGTCTATATAAATATATTGGATCATTAATAAAGGTGGGATTTCACCTTTATTGTTAAAAAGAGGTTGCCTCGACAACAGTTTGAAATTGGTGATTGTTATTGATATTGGGATTGTCTAAGTATTGACTGGTTTATTATAATTATTTACAAACCCATTTAACATTGATCATTATTACTCTTATTATTTAAATAATATTTTGGGTGCAATTTGAAAATTATAATTGAAGTTTGTAATGTTATAAGTGACTATTTATTTGTCTGCATTCAAAACAGGTTATATTTACTTGTTTAAAGTGGTTTATTTAAACTGCTTTGTATCAATAATTTCAGTTTCTGTGATCAAGTTTCAATTTTTAGTTTCTATATAAATATATTGGACCATTAATAAAGGTGATATTCCACCTTTATTGTTAAAAGAAGGTTGCCTTGATAACAGTTTGAAATTGTTGGCTGTTATTGATATTGGGATTGTCTAAGTATTGACTGGTTTGTAATGATTGTTTACAAACCCATTTAGCCTTGAACATTATTACACTTAATATATATATATATACACACACAAACCAGTTTATCTCATTAGTGTTCTTTTTTGTCATGTCAGAGCCAAATTTTATTTGTGTTTTAGGTCTTAAATGTTTATATATTTTTTGATTGAATTGTTTATTTATAAATTACTTATTAAACATAATTAAATGTGTTTGTAATGTGAATGTAAGTGCAAATGTAAATAACAGAAGATGTGAAACTATGAAAATGTTTATGCATATTGCAATATTATTCATTGTTGTGAAAACATTAAAATCATATCTTTAGTTTTTTTTTTAGTTCTTTATATGAAACATTCTTTAAAATATTAGAAAATTATGAAAATGTATTTTAGAAACATTAAGATTAATATATTATCTATCCAATGATCAAACTGCTATTATTAGAAGGAAAAATGATGGGAGCTAAAATGAAAAGAGATATAAGACAAGTTATGGTATATTGTCTTTGCATTTCAATATTTATATTGAAGAAGCCATGAGAGAATTTAGCAATAATGTAAAGGGAATTTTGAAAATAAATAAGAAACAATTTAGTCTATATAATTTTCAGATGATATGGCTTTAATAGTAGAGAGTGTTTCTAATCTACAATTGATTCTAAATAAATTTCATAATCTACTGAAAGAAAGATGCAATGTGAAAATTAAAAAAGACAAAGACAATAAAGTGTTATAAACAAGAAAATCAGATGGATCTAAAGTAGACTGGAGAAGAAAGATTAGAATGTGGGACAGCTTTTGAATACTTAGGAAGTAATAACCTTACATGAGAAAAACTAGGAGAAATGTAAAGATTAAAATTGTTGAAGACAAGGGAGCTTTTACAAAGAAACAGGGATTATTTCATTCTATACATACTTAAGTAAGCAAGGAATGAGTCAGCGTTAATAAGAAGAGTGTTGCATATATTTATATATATTTATGATTGATACCTATCCAAGAATGTAGCTGCAGTTTTTGGAGAGATAATAATTCCTCTGCATACAACTCAGATTGATGTATTGAATTTAAGTTGAACATGCCTAGCATTATATGTCACCATGCCATCTTTGGTTCCTTTTACATTACATATTCTTCTGAATGATTAACAATTTAATTATTTATTGATATACATTACAAAAAATATTAGTGTGTATTTTTAAATAGCATTTATTTATAGCAACCCACTTTTAATTAATATAAAAATCACTATTGCTTAGACATTATTACATTTTAAAAGTAGTTCTCTTCATTTTTTCCGAAGCCATCTACTATCAATTTGGATAATTAATAGATACTATATAGTCCTATATATATTTAACATTGTTTATACTACTTTTTAAAAAATTAGCAATGTATTTTCATGTCCTAAGAATAATGTTGACGTCATTTGTAAACATCGATCAAACCAAATAATCTCAAAAAAGAGAACACATTTCTGTTGTAGGGGTAAATCTTGCTTTTAACTTATATATTAAATTATCAAAACATAATATCAGTTTTAATAATAGATTAATTCTGGCAAAAATTACACCAGATCTATGATTACTAAAAGAAGCTCTAGAAATTTTTAAAAAGTTTGATAACATGAATGAGAATTGTGAATTAAATAAAGTCAGTGTTGTTTGGAAAAGTTAATACAGGACCAATGCTATTTAAAATTCCTCAACCAATGACTTTGAAAGTGGTGAGAATGAAGAATTTAAATCAAGATAATTTAAGAAAAAATGAGTTATGATTGCACAAAATGTTAGCTCCACTCCACTTTCATTTGTTTTATAAGACTTATTTGATTAATATCTTAAACTTTAATACAAAAGTTTGTTAAAGTCATATTACATCTGCAAAATTGTACTGACCACCATTTCTTTTATGTATTTAGTAAGTCCAATCAAGATAGTTTTAAATCATATAATCATAGTTTTCTTTCAAACTATCATAAACAATCAACTTATAATTCATGAAAATACTCAAATTAATAAGCACACACATATGATATTTGGGTCATGTATGTGTGCATATTGTATTTAAATAAGAAAAATATAATAAATAGTTTAAAACATATCTGACAAATTTTAGCAAGGTCAAAAAATGAAATTATATTTGCTTATGTTTAAATATTATGTACTTAAACAATAGCTTTAAAAAAACTTTTAAATATTTTGCTAAATGTCATTTTGTAAACCCACTTATTTTAATTACTCTGTAGCAGATTAATTAATTAGCAATTATGAAAACCAAATAACTACATTGGAACTGGAAACTATGCTGTGTTGAATTATATGATGTCAATTATACACTGTCCAAAGAAAAATGTAAACAAACATTGAAATTCACAAATTTTACAATATTTAGCAGTCACTTTTCCGTCTCGGAGAGCTGAATGCAATCATATTTTTTAAAAATATAAAATTTGTAAATAAACTTTATAATACATCAATATAGCTATTGTTTCTTCTCAGAGCACCCTATATGATTATATATATTAACAAAATCTTATTGGTTTAGGTTGAAAGCACATATATTTTATTCTTTCTTTATTATCCTTTCTAATTTTGATGTGCATAATAAAATATTTTCTAAGAGTAATTGCAAAAGAAAATTTTAAAACTTATTTAAAGTTATTACTGATTTAAAAACATTAAAATAATTAAAGAAATCATAATTTTTTGATAAAGAGACTAGTCTACTACAATTCTATAGAGAAAACTTATTGAAAAAAAATAATGTTGCCAACAATATATTTACTAATAAAGAAAATCAGACATTTTGCTATTTATTTTATTTAAAAATAAAAATGCTAGTTTTTTTATTTTTATTGCTTCAGTCAATTCATAAGTGAACACATACTTCATAAAATATATATGTAAATGTTACGTCAATTTATTGTTAATAACTACATTATGATTATTACTTAAAATTTTGATTATATATTAATTGTATACATATGAAAAGGATCTGTATCATATAAAAGTGCATGTTGAAAAATACAATACACTTGTAGTTCAATAAATAATGTATTCTATTTTGTGAACTATTGTATGCTATATGTGTTTGAATGTAAGGAGAGTTTGAAACACAATATAGTTCACAGAAATGACATCTTTTGTTTGCAATTAAAATGTGTTTTTTAAGAGAGCTTATAAAATTCAGAAATTAAATTATTTCAGTTAATAGTGTTTTTCAATTAAGCAAGCATTACTTTCACTTAATAAAAGTGGTTTCCAATTGAGAAGAAGCTAGAGTGAGATGATAGCTAAGACGCCTATTTTCTGACTAGTACACTAAACCAAAATCATGAAAACTTAAAAGAAACTGAAAACATAGATTTGCTTCCTGTGCTGAAAGGAATAACTAACTATACATCATATTCTTATAAGAATTAATATAACCTGCATTTTAAAAAAATTCTAAAAACTCCCATAACCAAAATCATGGACTATCAGTTACTTGCATTAGAATTAAATAAAACCCTTCAAGATTTTTGCAAAAATATATTTTTCAATTATTCAAGTAAATCTTGCAAAATATTTAAACTATAAGTTTATTTAATTCTGATTTTTAATTTTTTTAATGAAAGAATATTTAATATCTATTTATATTAAAAGTTATTTGTCTTCCAATGTCCTCATAGTTACAATTAACATATAGACATACAAACAAAATCAGAAATTACCTTTTTTTAAAAAAATATATTTTTAAAGTATTATTTTAATATTTTTTTTTAAGTTTTATTTTAGTATACTCCTATGTAAACAAAAGAATTCCTTGACACTTCACTTTCAATTACTTATATTAAAAAAACCTAAAGATAAAAAGTTGGAGAAATTTATTATATCATGTCAATTTGCATTAAAACTGTGTCAAAATTATTTATTTAAATAAAAAATAAATTATTGCTTCTATTGTTATTTAAATAATTACATTTATAAATTATTATTAATGTTTTTTATTTTTGTACCAATTATTTATTATGGATCTCTGTTTATTTATTGCGCTACTTATATTGTATCTTATTGTCAGTATTCTGTTCTATTCAGGCTAATTTCAGATATATGAGTATGAAATGAATTATTTAGAGAGATGATAATAGTTTTATGTAATAATAAAGAGGCTATTTTCCTATGAATTTGAATAAAGGCTAGTCCTCTAGTTTAAATTATTATCGGATTAATAATATTGTATGTATTTTTTATAAAGCGAGCCCACATACTATATACACCGAGAGTTTAACTCTAAAAATAATTTAATCTTCTTGCTTGCTTTTATTATAATTATTTAAATTAATATAGTTATTTGTATTTTGGACGGTCATCACCATTGGCATCACCACTAAATTATTATTTAATAATCATCATAGTAAGTTTCAATCATATGTAGGTGGTTATCCAATTATAGGATGTGAATGTAATCATCCTCCCTTTATCATCATCATCATCCTATTCCCATAATATTCTGTGATATAAAAAATAAATAATTCTAATGGAAATTTATCTTATTTTGTAATACCTTTCACAAATTAAGAAGGATTATATTAATACATAATATTGTGCAATTTTAGTAATAGAATAAGTAGGTTTTAATATAACATGCATAACTACCCATAAAGAATTATGCCCATTTCAACTTCAAACAAAAAGAAATTAAAAAGCCAATAAACTGCAATAAAAATGAGTTTTGTGATGATTATACAAACCAATCTGCAAAGCACAATATGTCCACATATAGATTATGACAGCCCATTTTTTATTTGTTTGGTATTTTATGATGCTGTCATTTAATCTCTTCAATACTAAACTTTTCTTCTGAAGTACTTCAATGCCATAACTAATTGTATCCCTCCAATGGATTCTATTTTCTGCAATATGTTTACCATAAAACAATAAACATTGCATTGCTTTAGAAGGTCTTTGAAATAATCCTTATAACAAAAAAAGGGAAGGGGAATACCCCTCCTAAACCTAGTTTAAGTTCACTAAAAAATACTCACATTGTTTATCACTTTACATGTTCAATCCAATTAATGTGTGATTTTATAATAGTGGAATTTATAGCATCACTTTTAACAAGTTGAAGAACATATTAATAATTGTTTTATGATGTTTTTATTATAATTTTAAAATGTTTATGGAATATTCTTAAACAAAAAAATTTTAATGTCTTTATATTGTGTTGATAATATGTTCAAGTGTCATTTCCATATAATAAATTAGCTAAATTAACATCATCACCCTTTCTTTGATACAATGAGAAATTTCAACAATAGAAAATATTAAATTAGACTTTTATAGAAAATCCAACATCACTCGTACTCTCCTTGTACTGACTGACTAGTATCCCCTTCCATAAAACATAGCCATACATTTGTTCTATTAAACTTGCTTTCTTTGGAAGATAAGTTTCACTAAGACCATCTGTATTGATCTTAAATCTTGACAGTTCTTTAGCACTCAGTGTAGTCATTTATTACAGTCTTTAAAAGTTTGCATATCCCAGATATTTATATTTACAATAAAAATATACTTTAATACTTACTCTCATTCTATTATGTAGAAATTGTATAATGCAATTAAATTTAGGTGGACAATTAACTAATTTCAAACAATGTCATAATACATACAGTGAATTTAATTGCAGTATTTATTTCTCTGTGATAAAATACCCTATTTTTAACTTGTTAATAGAAGCAGCACCACATCAGAATTTATTTGTCTTGTACATCAATAAGTTCACTGTCTTTTATAAAACTACCCAAAGTATTTAAACTAAAATTTACATTCTTAAATTGATAACCATCAAAACTAAAAGTTGCTGATATTTTTTTTATCATTTGCTCATAAAGAACTTGAGTTTTTCAATACTAAGGGAAAAGTCTTAAATGTTGTACCCCAAACATTAAATATATTCTGTAAAATGTCTTTTGAATTGGCAAAAATACACAATCATCTTTATAAACAAGACATTTATTTTTTATATAGCGCGATGTTTTTATAATCTATAATATTAATAAGCCAATAAGCTAATACACATGTGCTTTGCAGATGTCACTATATAAATGAATACTCCCACTTTTCAAACACAAGATAAAGTCTTTAAGAAAATATAGAATGAATCATCTATATTTTTGACCCAACCGTATATGTATGGGCAAATCATCTTTATACTAAAAGAGAAATTCTTGTATTCAAATTAAAAAATTCTATCATTAAATCTGTATTGCATCTCAAACCCTATTTCATTAAGCCACCTATAAAGAGTTCCAATGACAAGATTGAAAACAATACTGAAACAAATATATATTGTTGTTTAACATAAGTTTCATCTCAAATATTTAAGATTTTCCATTTATAGTAATAAGAATTTCTTTCATTCTATCATTTAAAAACTGTATAATACAAATAAATTTTGATGAACAAACAAATAACTTTAAACAATGCCATAGACTTATTAAATTAATTGAGTCAAAGCCTTCATTAAATCAATAAAAGCAATATATAAATCACTTTTTCCTGACATCTTTTATTTATCTAGCAATAAAAACAATATCTATAGTGCATCTGGATTCTCCAAAACTACACTGAGTCTCTGATATATATTCATCTATGACTGAAAGTTTCTCCTTAGGTATTCCAGATAATTACTGTGATCCTGTCTACTCCCTTTGTTTTAAAAAATTAAACAATAGAAGCATCCTTAACATTAGATAGATCAACTTCATGAATCAATGTACTTCTAAAAAATTCCAATACTTTTAAAGCTAGCATATCATGATATTTTAAAACATCTCCAGCTACTTTATCAGAACTGCAGTCTTACCATTTTTATGATTAAAAAGAGTTGATTTGAGTTCACTAAGCTGAATATCTTGATCCATTCAAAAACTGATCAAAATGTTCCTTCCACTTCTCCAAAATAATATTATCATGATATAATAATAATGGCATTGTTCAATTAAATAAGATTGTGATATTCTTTCTCAGTCTCAAATGTTGCTTTCAATGCACACAAAAAGAAATTCAGAGTGACCATGATAAGTGAATGCCTGTATCTTCTTTGCAATTTTAATTCACTAATCATTTTTAAGCCTCTTTGATAGGCATTAAATTTCTGTCTTCACATCTGTACATTTGTAATAAAGTTCCACTTAATTTATTAATCAGCCAAGGAGAAAATGGCTCATATTGTCTGTTAATTACCTTTAATAATAATAATAATTTTATTGTAGAAAAATAATGATGATGATGATAATAATAATAATAATAATAATAATAATAATAATAATAATAATAATAATAATAATAATAATAATAATAATAATAATAATAATAATAATAATAATAATAATAATAATAATAATAATAATAATAATAATAATAATAATAATAATAATAATAATAATAATAATTGTCAGAAAAATAGTAATGATTCCTTTTTAATGAATCCAAAATAAGTTTGGTTATATCCATAACATATTCCTTAAGATAATTACAAGTTCAATAATATGATAACCCTGAAGGTCCAAACTGATATTTAGTGTTCAATAATTGCTGAAATTTAATATATATAATTATCTTGTGAATATGATTGAAATAAGATTTTTAATTCAACTGACAATTTAATTTTGGAGTATATAATCTATGATCCATCTGACAGTCTGAACATGAAAGTGCTTGTGTAATATGAACTTCTTTTATATTTTGACTCCTAACTATAATGTAATTTAGTAAATGCAATTGGCTTCAGCACTGTGCAACATTTCAATAACAGACTCTCCAACAGCTTTTGGTCAAAAATTATGATTTATACCAACACATGCATTATAGTCATCAAGAAAAAAACTGATCTACTAAAGGGTTTTGCTGAATAATGCTACCAGCAAGGAATAAAAACTTTTTTAAAAAAATTTTTAGAATTTATAATATAAGAGCATAGACACTAATAAAATGAGCCATATTACCATTGTTCAAGGCATGTTATAACACCATTAACTTTTCATTAATACAATGAGGAATTTAAGATATTAAATTAAGCTTTACAGGAAAATCCAATATCCCATACATTCTTTTTGAACAGACTAATTTGTTCTTCCAAAAAACTTGTAACTATTCACCTGATCTACTAAACTTATTTCCTTTGGAAGACAAGTTTCACTAAGACTATCTATAGCAATCTTAAATCTTGACAGCTCTTTAGCTACCAGGAAATTTTTCTTTGTGATCTTTTAAAAAAAATTTGCATATTCAAGATACATATATTTAGAAAAAAATTACATTTATAATATTTACCTTTAGTACTACTCCTGATTCTTGCTACATAACTATAATGATGATGATGATAATAATAATAATAATAATAATAATATTATTATTATTGTTGTTGTTGTTGTTGTTATTGTTGTTGCTGTTGTTATTATTATTATTACTGTAGTGAGAAATTCATTAGGCTTGACAATCTAGCCAGAGATTATGTAGACAGATCATTTTAGACTACTTTTTATAAGTCCCTTCTTCTTTCATGATTTTCAGGGGATCCCTAAATGGGGCAGCCTAAATATAAAATTTTTGCCAGCTGAAATTCTTGTCTCAAATTCAGTACCAAACCATTTTGATAGTCATAGTGCTGCCTTGATTAAAGGTCATAATTAAGGGATGCCAGCCCTATAAAGCTTGCCCCATTATTACTTTCCTAATTCTTGAGGGCTTAAGCTAAAAAAATGAAAATGGTAATTGAAGTCAAAGGTTCTTTGCATGTAATTAATTAAAGGATGAAAATGTGATTTCACAAACACAATGTCATTGTTACAGTTAATCTAGAGGGATGATTATTGGCATGAGATGGTCATGACAAATGGACCCACACTAAATTAAATAGCTGAAAATAAGTTGGGCACTTCATATTTGTTTTATGATTAACCTTTATATATGAAGGTCACAATTTTCTTACACCCTTTTAAGGTATTAATTTTTCATACATATTTTATGCCAAAATAGCACTATACTTTGCAGACATACTAATATACAAATGCAAATTTCATACAGATTAACTACAATGACATAGAAATTAAGATAATAAATATTGTCAATATTATAACTACATATTTTATTTACAAAAAGCACATACCATATATAAGAATAAATAGTTTTTAGAAATTTTTTATTAAAAGGATTCAAATGATATCTACCAGAGTGTATACAAAATCTGTAGTTTTCATATTTCATTTTTATTTTACATTATAATAGATTAAAATCTAAATATCAGTTTTATATTAAAACATTTTTTTCACAATTTTTATTTTAATATTCTTATAAAAATATAACATTGTATTATTATTCAATACTGCTATCTGCATTAATTCACAGTAATAATCCTATTCCTGGTGGTAAAGAAATTGAGTTTGGTGCTGTTCCCAGATTACAAACAGACTTTACATATAGCATATAGTTAAATGATTTTCAGAGATGGAGATTAAATGTAAATAATATATAACAATGTTCAACCAAAAATATCTTCTGCTTTATAAAATAGAATTTTCCTTTATCAAACCTAGGTACTATTTCCATTACAGACCAATTTTTTCTCTCTCCCTCTTTTCATTCTTCAATACAATAAATTAGTGTACAGCTCATATCACTCATGCTATTAGTCATCTCCTTGTACAAAATGGGACAAAGGATTATATTTTTGTGCAACCCTATCTCCACTCTTTAACTATATGCCCAGCATTTTTGATTTTTATTTCATTTCCCTTTCTTTTAACTGAAACTGTTAAAAATTAAGAGAGCAATGATAGGAATAGGCTAAATCTTAGATTGTGAATTTTGCTTGAAGCATTTCAATTATTATCAAGCCAGCTTGTAACTGGATTTGTGACAGGAGTTTTGGCTAACAAAGATTATATGTTGAGTAGCATTCTCTTGCCTAGTATGGAAATGGAAGAGAACTATAAAATGTCATCTAAAAATTACTAATCTCATATAGTCTGGCTATTAATAGTAATGATAAAGCAGTGGTAGTATTAAAGATAGGTATTATACATCTTTTTCTAAATGTAGATATATGAAATGTGTAAACTTTATTTCTTCAAGACCAGAATGGGATGGTTAAGAAGCTGTCAAAATATAAGGTCAGTATAGTTGCTCTTAATGAAACTTGTTTTTTACTAGAAGTTTAGTAGAATAAGTAGATGAGTTCAAGTTTTTTTGTCAAGGTATAGCTTTTAATAAAAGATAAATATATAGTATTGGATTTACTATAATATTTTAGTTTCTTGGAATTTTTGTTATATTAATGAAAGGCTAATGGTATTAAGACATGGTTTTACAATAGTACAATGGCTTATTTTATTAATGTATATACTTCAACTGTAGATTCAGAAAATTTAAAAAAAGCTTTTATTTCTTTATGTATAGCATTAATACAGCAATACCATTAAAAAATTATTGGGGGGGGGGGGGTTAATAGACAAAAAAATTGGTATAAATAGTAAACTTTAGATAAATGTTGTTGGAAATAATACAGCTAGTGTTCTAAATTTCAATGACCTATTATTATTGAATTTTTGCATAAAACATAAAATGACTACCAAAAACAATTTGTTTAGAGAGAAAAATCACTCTAAAAGAATATGGATGCATCCATGCTCAAAATAATGGCATTTAATAGATTATATTTCAGTAAGTAATCAACTTTCAAGTGAAGTTTATATTTTTCAAGCAGTATAATAATTACTCTTTCCTATTGCATTGCCAAATATATACCATATAATACTCAATTGTCCAATTACTTTACTACTTTTACAATGCTTTATTTTACATTTTAAATTTCAATAACTGTTAAACTCTAAAATTGATCGTTTGAGTCTTCAATATTGATTTATTACTGAGGTGGGGAATTCTCTTAAGAAATATGGTATGAATACAAACAAATCTATTCTCGGGTTTACTAAAACAAAATCATAACTGTTTTTCTGATAATGATTATATTATGAGTGATTTGTATGTGTGTGTGTGTGTGTATTTTCTTGTCACAGTAATAAATAAGGTGAGGAGTTTCATAATAAATCCAGAGATTTAAAGGTAAAACTTCAATGTCTGACAAAAAAGGTTTAAAATGATTTGTGGATTAAATCTGCAAAAAAAGTATAGATACTTGCTGATGGCAGTATATCCTATTAAATCCAGTAATGGCACGCTCTTATATGATGGCATTATTTTAAACAGATGAAAGAATTATTTTTATTATTTTTCGATAATGATATAAGAATTGAGATGACAATTTTAATGATATTTAGACAAAGATATTCATATTAGTAAAGTTAAAACAACTCTTACAATATTAGAATGCAAAGGGTGCAGACTCTTAAAAAATACATAGAAATATTTAAAATATGGTGGGGATATGCTGTCTTCAAAAATATTGTTTATTTAGAACTGCATGGACTCATTAAGTTGTGCTGCCAATCTTAAGGATACATTTCATTCAATTTTTTAAAAATAAATCAAATTAGCAATACTACAGTAATTATTACAAATATCATTATTAACAACTATAGTTAAAGATGCTTTCAAAAATTTTGTTGAATAGATTACTTAAACCATAGATAAATGGTTAGCAAAGACTCAATATATTTTGGAAAATTAAAAAATATCATAGATATGTTGTCATGCAAAAACAGTGTTGGTAACAAAAATGTTATTTATACATTGTTTTTATAGATTTATATGAGGCATTATGTGATGAAATGACAGGAAAGGTTATTACAACAGATTGAAAACAAAAGCGGGTTGAAATGAAAAGTGATGTACATGCCCCTATATTGTTTACAGTTTTTATTACAGTGGTCTTTGAAATAGATATCAAATTGTGATAGAGGTTTGCCGATAAAGTTTTAATTTGAATCAATTAAAAATGAAAAAAAAAAACATTTTATCTTCTTGAATTCTAGATTTTTAGTATGTTGTTAATTGTGTTTTTTTGACAGTTTAAAAAATGATTACATAATGTACTTAATGTTTTGAATACAACATATAAAGATTTTGGGTACTCAAATTCTTTATTTACTAATGATGAAAAAAAATTAACAACTTTTATCTTGAATGATTATCAATTTGAGAATATAAATCAATTTAAATATTTTATACTTTAACAGTTTTATAATTAAAAAAGTGCACTTAGATGATGAGAGAATTAGAAGTAAAACTTGGACATTCTATCGATGTGCAGGCATTAGAAATTTTCATTTAAGGATGCTATGTAAAATTTTAAAAACACAATAGTAAAATCATAAAACCAATCAATATGATTTTCAATTTTTATTTGTATTTTTTTTTATTTATTTAAAAATTCAACAGTAAAAGTTGTTATATTTGTGGGTTTTCTTTTGTTAAACTTTATATACATTTACAGTTAAAAGTTGTTATATTTGTGGATTTTTAAAAAAAAAGATATTTAAATATAAGGTTAAACTTACAATTCACCATTTTTAGATAAAGGTACAACTTTATTTTATAGCTCACCAATTTGTTTTCTTTTTTTTTTCCATATGTCAAAGCATCAGCCAGTAAGCAAACCGTGACAACCATCTGCAAGCAACTGCTTGCTTGCAATGCTGCTGCACTCACATATTGGCATGGAGGGAGAGGGAAAATGGCTTTGATGACATCAGTATCATACTAAAAAGGCACAATTCATAAGTGCCTGTTTTATTTAGTATTGTAATATCTTATTTCCTTTTTCCATAATGAATATGTGTCTCCATTATTTTTTTTAGACTTGAATTTTCATCATACATGAGCTACAACATATTACTGTATGTGACATATTATTCTACGTTTATGATATGTTTAAAATAACACCTCTATGATATCTGCAGACAAATTTTGTCAATTAAATTTGTCTGCACATTCCTTGGAGATGTTATTTTAAACATATCACAAACTTATCATTGGAGTAATATGTCATAGCAGAAACAATAACAAAGTATCCTATTATATAACGTGTAATAATTTCTTACAATTTGTAAAAATAAATATAATTAAGATTATATGCCATCCACAATATTCAACTTCACTTTTAAAAATTATATAAATGGCATAATAACAATTTTTGTTTAGCAATAAAAATATAATAAATTCAAAAGATGTTTTCAGTCTCTGTAATACTAGTATTACATAGCTTCCAAGTAATATTATTTATCAAATTTGGAACACTCTGATGTATATGAGCTACTCCATAATATAACATAATTGGATTAATATTTATGTTCTTGAAAATGTCTCTTAAAACAGGATTGAGTATGTTGTAAATCTAGTTCCAAGATTTTTCATGTTTTAAATCTAACTTCATATGAACTTTCTTGTATTTATTTCACATTTTCACACAATGTGATTAGCTTACTACAGTGTTTCCTTATCTGAAACAATTATCTGTGCTTAGTTTTAAACATAAATTTTTCTAAATTAAAAACATGTTTACATTATGTGTTAACAAAAAAAAGAAAAGCAAGAAAATAAAAATTAATAAGTAAATATCTCATAGAGAATGGACAATAGAAAAAACAACTACTAATACTGCAGTATTCAAGGTCAAGGTATACATATGTAATGTATAATGAATATGTAAAATAATAATTGTATAATAATAAGAGTACAATAATGTAGAATAAAACTGATAACTGTAATGTATAATGAATATGTAAAATAAGAAATAATAATTGTATAATAAAAAGAGTATGTATAATAAGAATAATAATTGTATAATAATGAGTACAATAATAAATGTAGAAGAAAAGTAATAACTGTAAAATATAATGAATATGTAAAATAAGAATAACTGTATAGCAATTATGTATAATGATTGTGTAAAATTACAATGTTGTTAAATCATAGAAAGCCCAGCTGACCTTATAGGGTCAGAAAACTGTGTAAAATACCATATATGGTGAGAAATGTAAAAACACTGCATGTATGTGAAAACATATGTGAAAACACCATATATGGTTAGGAATATAAAAGACTCCAGAAGTCTTGAGGGGTATATAAACCCCCATAACCTGATCTAATTGTTCTGAGTTTTAATTATAAGTCAGAAACTCCTGCCTCTGTAAGTCCAAAAGCAGGACTAGGGTTATTTATGCAGTCACCACGACCTTTTATTATGCCTTATAATAGGCAATGTATATAGTTAAAATTATTCGTATTAAATTATAATCTTACCATCTCAATTCTGCCTTTGTCCATTTATTTACTTGCTGGTCATAAGACACAGCAAATACCAAAAAATCATTTTTCTTATATGTATGTAAATAAAACTTTTTCTTAAACCAATATATATATGTTTGTGTGTGTAATTCTTTTTTTTTTTTTTAGAAAAACTTTAGTTGGCCTAAATGTAATGTCTTGTATTGTCTTAATTGTTTTCACTGTTCTGTTAAGACTGTTACATCAAAACCTCATTTGGATTATTTTTGTGACAACATCTACTCTAGGGTTAGTATTTTTTGTGTTATACTTCTGTATTAAATTTATCTTGACTATTTTAATCTTTTATAAGTACCACTGCATTTTTTATCTTTATTATTTTACTTTTATTTTGTTTTGTTATTTTTTGTTTTAGTTATGTTTGATCAATGACTTATTACTTCATATCTAAATTAGATAACAAAAATAAAAAATATTGAAAATAAGTGATCACAGACAAGTCAATAGCAAAATGTTGTTTCACACCTTGTAGAAGAAAACCATCCTAAAGTATCCCTGTAAAATAAATAAATAAGATGTCTTTATATCTTGAGAGTTCATAAGAAGTTTGAGCACCAGGTATGCCATAACTGGAATTGATCAAGGATCTTACACTTCAGAGCATCAAACTACAGTATTATATTAATCATTACATGAATAGACATTCGTAAAGTCATCAACAGATGGCATTCTATTCATAATAAAAAATATTTAGGAATTGCATATAATTTTTTTTTAAAAAAAAAAAACAGTTTAAACTTTTTCTAAAAAACAAAACATAAAATATTACATTAATCTAGTCAAAACACATGGCCTTTATCCCTCTGTATTTCGAAAGCTTTCAAACAGAAAGTTTTATGAGAACCAATTGTTTAAATACTTATAGGTTAGATGTTATAGTTTTATTCTACTACAAACCTATGGTATTGACTCTGTGTTTTTATGCTGATGTATTGAGTTTTGTATATATACAAAGATCTACATAAACTGCAACAAATTTATATAATAAATAAACTTCTATCAATTTAACTTTTATATATCAAATGATAAATAAACTGCTGCAGCATATTATCAATTACTTTAATGTAATCATTTTCAAGTACATACACTTTTAAAATAAATATATTATTAATGTAATTATTTTAATATTGAATACACTTGAAATGTATTCTTAGCATCCTTTTAATACTTTATTTATTGTTTTAAAAAGTCTAATTATACAATGGTTTATTTATTCAATATATATAATTGTATGGTCACTTGTTTGAAATTTTGATTAACATTTTTTATCCAAGCGGCGGATTAAGGACGTAGTCTTTTTCAATGGAGCCAACTACTTTACCACTTTGCTAAATAGTGCCAGGCATATCAGAAAACACTGTATAAAATATTAATTATTAAGCTCATTTCTGTATCATTCAATTTTTTTAATTCAACTTACTGTTTTCTGGAATGATTATCAGTTAACATTATGTGATGATTTTTTTAAAAAAGAAAATAAATATCTCCCTTAATGAATAGACGCATGAATAAAAAAATCTATTTCTCTTATTCCAGTTCTGCCAACTAGTGGAAACTTGAATTACCAATAGATACTAGATGGTAGTGCTTTATAAATATCTAACAAGTATTTTCCTAACTTTATCCCCAGACTAGTTTCTAGCTTATGGGTTTCATTAGTCACAGTTTTGAGTCTGGATCCAATTGATATTTCCTCCAGTAGCCATCTTTAACTCCTTTTTTTTTCAAAACAATTCTGTGTTTTGAATCTAAGCTAACCTGATTGGTTGGTTATACAAATATTACTTTAGTTTATTATATATATATTTTAATATCTTCGGTGTTTTTAATAACTATAGGCACATATATTACTTGTCCAGGATTCTTATAAAACAAATAAAACACCACATGTAAGCTGGGTCATGTGATGTTGTTGGTTTTTAAATACATCTATACTTGTAATACATTAATAAAAATGTCACACAGGATACATTATTTATTATATTGTGTTTTTATATAAATTCATTTTATAATATGCTTTGCATGGTTCAGTGTGTTGGTATAATCTAGACCAGGAATCGGCAAACTTTTTAACATGAGGAGCCATTTTGTTTATATCTCCCTCCCTTCTCCAATTAAAGATCTGCAAGGAGAAAGATATCCCCCCCCCCTATCCCATTAAAAAACGCAAAGAAAGAAGTGAAAATATGTCCCTGAAAAATACAAATGTCTGAATGGATGTGGATATATTTGAATGTTTGTTTTAGTAATAGAATATAATAAAATTCGTATAAATTCTAACGAAAATAAAAATTATTTTAAAATAAACAAAAAATTACTTTGACAGTTTGATTTATTCACAAATTTCTAATATTTAAATATTCATCATCTATAATAATTACCTATTCTATAATAAGATTGAATTCAAGAAACAATGTTACAATGTGCATTTTTCCTCTCCTAGAGTCATCAGAATATTTACTTACAAATTATAGAAGAAAATAAAAATATATTTATGTTTATCATAATTAAAAGAGCCACGAGATTGAAATCAAAGAGCCACATTTGTCTCAAAAGCCATGGCTTGCCAATCCTTGGTCTAGGCTTTACAGCTCAAGTCCATGAGATTGTGCCTCATTCTGTTTCTTTCAATAGCAGAGTATCTTATAAATTTCTGACCAATAACGCATTTGATAATTTACATTATTATTATTTTGCTTCATTTTTAACAAATCTCAAAATATTAATGAAAGAAATTCTGATTCTTTTTTAGTTTTTTTTTTTTAAAGACATTAAGGTCTTGCACTTTATTTTATTTATTCATAGGTTATGCTGAATAACTATAAAAAAAATCAAACTTTTGATTTGTTCCACTAGACTATGACAATAGTACAATCATGTAGGGATTTTATTATAATAAGAGAATTCGATATTCGTGAAATTTGTTTTAAGAATTAAATATTTTGGCATGCTAAAAAGGCTGTTTATTAAAACATGTAAAAAAGATAATACAGTGTAATAAAAAAAAGAAAGTAAAAATATATCATTAAAAAACTTTCCACAAGCCACTTAGCGGAAATGATTTAAGGACCTCACATATGAGATATGTATATTCTGCCACTAGGCTAAACTGTTATGATATATACAAGTTCTATTTCCTTATGAAAAATTGCTGTAATTATGAGATAATATCTTTAAAATAAATGTTAATTTTAAATAAATTATTAATAGTAATATATTACTTTTTATATAAATTAGTGTTTAAGAAATCTCAACATTTTCATTTATAAACAAATTGTATTAATTATAGTGGCCAAAAGGCATCTCCCTGTTCAGTTTTGTACAAGGATGATGTTATATATGAAGAATATTCCGAGTCTTTAGCAATTGTCACAACAAGTCTAAATAAAAAGTATTTCCCTTATATTTAAATAAAGAATATTTATAATCAGAATGTGTTTCTAACAATAAAATGATTCAAAAATTTAAACATTTACCTATAAGTTTTATCAATGATCATGACAAAATGGCATTATCCTGTGCAGTTTAGTATGATGATAAGATGTAAATACTAGGATATTTCAAGTCTCAAAATTCAAGGCTCAGACAATTATCATAATAAGTGAAAATATATTTCTCTCATATTTAAATAAAAAAATATTTAAACTCTCGATATATTTCTAACAATGAAGTGATTCATAAATGCAAACATTTTCATTTACACATAAATTTTATTAATTATCTTAGTGCTTGATATCCACGTGATGAAGTGTCTTTGTACTCCACACAATCTGCTCACCCACATATTGTGGCCTGCCAATAAACAATAACAATAAAAAAAATAGAAAGATAAAAAAAACAATTATTTCTTGTGACTTTAAATTTGTTTCATAAAAAGATTAGTTATATATAAAATATATGAAATTTGTGATAAATTGATAAACTTTCTTGTTTGATTAATATAAAAGTACTTTTAATAATTTCAATCTATTTCAAATATATTTTTAATACTTTCCCCTTATAGTCATAAATTATGATTAATTAATAAAACATTCCCTATTATATATATATATTAATATAGATACCTAAAATATTTATTTAAGTGGGTATCAATATATTTTATTCACACTTAAATGCATTCATTTAAAGCTCTCTTTGTTACCAAGTGTACACAGTTTATAAATTCAATGATTTCTGGGCTAGTATATCTTCTATCATTTTTTAAATCTTGTAGTTGGCTACATTAAGCTACAGTCTTATATATGGTGAATTAAAAATTTTCATGGATATTTAAATTGATACAGAATAGAAATAAAGAGATTTTATCCACATAATTAGAGATAACTTTACCTTTTTGATCTTACCTGAAACCATCAACTATTAATTAACATTCCTGAGACTATACAAGTTTTTCTCTATTAACCTATACAATAGCTCCTTTGTTTGAAGTTTTTAGTAAAATAAAAAGATTCCTTTTTTTAGTTCAAACTCAAGTTATTATTAGTATTTAAATCCAGAAACTATTTTATAGGTGTTAAAATGCATATTTATCTTAATGTGTTAATATATAAAATTAAAAGCGTGTGAAGCACTATAGCTTCTCTTTCAAGCGCTTCACACGCTTTTAATTTTATATATCAATGTGTTAAACAAAATAATTATATTAATAGGCAATTATGTTTTTGGCATATTATACCAGAATCATGATAACCAAAATTCCAGCACATGCTCAGTTATAATGTAACATTATAAATCAAAGATTTAGTAGCATCCAAATGAGTATGTTCTGAAATTTTGATTGTTAATTAATAAGTTTTTTAATTATATTTTCATTGTAAATCTGATGTGTTGTATTGAAAGTACTCTTGTCCATAAGTTTAGATACAGAGTTTTATATGTAAACAAAGGGAGTAAATCACCCTTCATTAGGCTCTCATTTAAAAGCTCTCTAAATGTTATATATATATATATCATTGCTAAAATAAAATATTTATTAGTATATAATAAATTTTTGCATATATTAGTAACTCCAATGAGAACTTTTTTCAATCAAAACTTTTTAAGATTGCTAAGCTATTCTTAATATTAAGGAAGGTTTAATCTTCTATGTGTCACATCAAATAATTCATCTAATATTTTAATGTATGAAGTATTATTAAAATTAAAAATATAATAATGATCTAAAGATAGAATAATAATCTAACGATTCCAATCATCATTATTTATAACTGTAATTCTGACCTGTCTTTGACTGGGTTATCTATGCAGAACTGTTAGTCCTAAAATGAATTAAGCTAAAAAAATCTCACTAAGCATTTTAGCTTGCAAAAAGAAAAATTTGCATTATATATTTGTTTCACTCTATACAAAGTCATAAAACATTAATCTCCAAATCCATACAAAGTGTGATCTTCTTGCTTTAGACACATTACAATGTCCATAGCAATGACAGTCTTCTTTTTGGCATGTTCAGTGTATGTAACTACATCATAAACAATGTACTCCACAAATTTCTTTGTAAATTAAACCAGAAATACATTTCATTTCTCCACAGTGAGCTAAATGACTGATAGCCAATTTTGTGATTCCTTGGATATTATCACTTATAACTTTATGGTAATGTTTAGCATCAACTTTTCCTAATATTTTGCCTCCTTTTCCATGACCAGTCATATTTATTTATAGTTTTTGGTAATCTAAGCAACAAATTTCCATTTGAACCAGCAATCCTCAATGGAATATCTGTATATTAACAGCTAATGCATCTTAGTGAGAAAATTGTAAACTCATTTTTTTTAAAGTCTGATGAATATCAACACTGAACTAAGAGAAGTATCACCAGTGGGAAAAACATTTAATTAGTTAACCATTTGATGATTCTTATATCTACAATAAAGAATTCAGAAATAAAACAGTTATTATTTCCCAATATCAAATAACTAAAAATAGCTCTCGACTTTAAAGAAGGTCAATAAAGTTTTCCAATTTATTTAATTTACAATAAATACTTATTTTATAAAATAAGCTTAAAATATTAGAACAAACTATTGTAGTTGTTTCTTTGTTAAAAGCAATGATAAAATTTTCAAAAAACATTAAAATTTATATGGAAAAATTAATAATCAGAACAAATATATATAAAAATCTGAAATCCTAGAAGATCTTAATATAATATGTTAGCTTTATTCATAATTTTGTTTTCATTATTATACATACAAAGATATTTGAAATTGTTTCAGTAACTATATATAAAATTTTATTTATTTAGATTTTTTAATGTTGGAATGTTTCCCATTGGCCTAGAATTTGCAGCTGAAATTTCTTATCCAGAATCAGAAAGTTTATCTTCTGGGATTTTACTGGCAACAGTTCAGGTAAAATAAAATCATGATTAAAAAAAATCAAGTTTATGTTATACATGGTCCATAAATATATCTTTAAAAAAAAAAGACACTTTTTTGCATTATTCACAATGACAGTTTTGACTGTTTAACAGTCTTTTTCAGAACTGTAAAATACAATTGCATTACAATATTTTTTGTTTATTTACACAATCATATAATAACTTTGTTTTGATACTTACATGTATAACCATGCAAACAAATATTTTCTATTATTTATACATTTTATTATTTTAATTATATATAAATGTCATTATTTAAAATTATTCCGCATATATGCATTACTCATATATTTTTTTATTATTAATTTTATTCTTTGATTTGTAATTCAAAAGTCATTAATTGTTAATTTCCTTTGTATATATATTTTATATACATATATGAAATACTTTGCAATTTTTTTATGAAAATTAATTTTTAATATAATCATTTAAAATTATTAATTTAAACTTATAAGTAATTTTTTTAAAATACTTTAAAATGATGCCATTTTTATTTAAAATGTTAATATTTTAAAAAATCAATTTTATTTTATATTTATAAAAATGATCTTCTATCAAATCCTATCATATAATGAATTAATTTTACAAAAAACATTGTAAAAAAAGCAAATAAATTAATTTTTTATATTTTATTTATTGTAATCAATGCAAAAGCAATCAAAAAATATTAAACAGGTATGATCTATATTTTTGAAACAACAAAATATACAACTAATTTAATCGATGTATATATATTATTGTTGCTAAAATAAAATAATCTTCTTGGAAATCTATATATAATATATCAATAAATTATTATTTAAGATGAATTAGTTAAGGATTAATTTGCCCCTAGTTGGACAATCTTTTATATACATTCGTTAATGATGTTTGTATGAAATCATGCCTTTTTACTTTCATAGCAGACAATTTAAATATACCATGCTTGGAAGCATGAGATGTGTACAGGAAGAGTTATAAAATGAAGGATAGCATTTTATTTCTTTTATATATAAATTTTAATTATTGTATGAGGATGCTACCTTTATTCTATAGAAAATGTAGTGTAATTCATTTTTCCTGCCATTTTTTTAACTATTGCTTTATTTCATAGGCTTTTGAAAATATTATTCATGATTGTTTTTTTTTTAAATGTAGTACATTTAGTTCGTGTAAATACTTTTTTTAATTGATTTCATAAGCTGTTGAAAAAAGCATTAAAGTGTTTTCCTTAATTTCTTGTTTTTGTAATTTGTATTTTACTTATTTTTAATAATTTTTTCCATGTGGTGGGAAGGGGTTGTGGGCTTTTGAAAGTAGCATTCATGATGGAAAAAAATCATTAAATAGTGTTTAACATACATTATTTTTTTTGAGATTTAGTATTATAGTTTTTGATTTATTTCATAGGCTTTTGAAAATAGCATTAAATAGTGTTTTCTTTGACTTCTTGTTTTTGTAATTTGTATTTTAGATTGATTTTAGAGATTCTTGCCATAGGCATTTTAATTTTTGATTTATTTCATAGGCTTTTGAAAGTAGCATTAATTAATGTTTTCTTTGATTTCTTGTTTTTGTAATTTGTATTTTAGAGCGATTTCAGAGATTTCTTTGTGTTGCCTTAAGCATTTTAATTTTACAGGAATTTCTTGTTTTTGTAATTTGTATTTTAGAGTGATTTCAGATATTTCTACATTGCCTTAGGCATTTTAATTTTACAGTGATTTCAGTGATTTCTTTGCTAGAAATTTATTGCTTGTATGGTTCTTGATGGGAACTGCAGCATCACCTAGTGACATGGTCCGGCTAACCGAAAAGTACCTTTTTTAAATAATATTAATTTTTTGACTACTGATAAAAGTTAAATCCTCCAACAAGTACATATTATTATTTAATATTGTCATAAATCTGTGAATGAAATTCAGTTTTTTACATATTTAACACACATGTGTGTGATTATTGAATTACAGACATATACTGATGTCTATATATCATATATTTTATTTTTAGCAAAATAAAATCATTAATTTTATAATACATAATTAATTCTTGATTTAACATATGTTGTGCATATAGGAATGTGTGTGCACATTGATGTTTATATTATATATGTTAATTTATCACAATATTATATTTTTATAATTAATTCAATATTGAAAATATATAAAATCCCTTACTATTTTCATAGCAAGTTCTAATCTTTGTTGATTACAGTCTCTTTTTTTTTCTAAAAAGAATAAAATCAAGTTTTTTTTGACAGTTGATAAAAACTTTTTTATTGTTTTGACAAATTATTCTAAAAAGACTTGTTTTAGATTTCTGCTCTTTTTAAAAAAAATAAAATCAATCTTTAACAGACTATTGTTAATTAATTATAAGTTTTTTAGAAATGTCTATTCTTTACTTTTTTACTTTCTTATTTTTAATCCAAGCAAAATTATTTGCTGGTATTTTGAAATGTCCATTTTAGGAAAGAAATTATTTAAAATTTTGTTATCATTATATATATATATATATGTTACTCACCATTGTATATATGTTTATCTGTGCTTCTCTGCATATAGCTGGAACAGCATATGTGCAAATACTTCTTCATCAAGCTAAGTAATTCCCTTGCTGAGCTTGCTGGTTTATAGTCCTCATTGAGATAGTCATAATCCAGGTAAATTGGTCTGCAGAGTTTCCCTTTGATCTAAGATTGTTCCATGCAAGCATCTGTCTTGTCCATATATGTAGTGATGAATCAATTGAATATTATTTTCTCCATGTGAATTCAAACTCCACTATCATTAATGATAGAGCAGCTTTATGACTTACTCTCCTTGGAGTCTTATATCCAAATTGTAGGTTTTTGTACTGATCTAAACTATTCTGCTAGCTAGATACTTCTGTCTAGTTATAATAACTGCCAATTGCTTCTGAAAATAATATTACCAAAACTATATTAGCCAAATCACTTTTTAAAAACTACTATCCAAACTAAAAACCAGACTGTTCTAATATTTCCATCCAGCCTTTTATAGCTAGATTACCGAGGTAACAAAAACACTAATTTAAAAACTGTTTTTATTTTGTTAATTTTTTCAAATCTTTATCTTTTAATTAAAGGCTACTTTTGAAAGCAACTTTGAAATTTTACCAAAGGTATGATTTACACGTTTTTACTTAGATAGATAATTGTATACAAGCATTAATCAAAAGATATCAAAAATAAATCATGCTCGTTTTTAAACTCAAAATCAGAATATAATATTAATATTTATTTAGATATTTTTAAATGTTTATTTATAATAAAATATTATTTTAAATTCATAATTATTTAATCTTTTACTTATTCCAGGAAAATGTAGAAAAATATTTACAAACATTTATGTCTGTGTTTATTTCTACTTTTTCTTTCAACTGTATATATATTTGTGCACACCCACTATATTATTGTGTGCCATATAACAGAACTGTTATTATATATATATGACTTAAAAAATCATAAGAAGTAAAATGAAAAAGATAAGAAAAAAACCTAAGGTAATTTTTTTTGTTCTTTTATCTGTATGAATCTGGTCACAATTGAGCAAGATTTTGTTATAAAATAAATTGCCTTCATTTTGTGATCTCTTTATTCCTGTTTCTGACCTCAAATGGATATCCCAAACGGTGTACTAGCCTATAATAAAAAAAAAGAAAATCATTACCTACCACAAATCATGAGTGAAGGAGACGCTAATTTTTCAATTGAGAAATGAAAAATATTAACTTTGATAAAATAGTTTTCAAGATGATTGCTATAGTCCATAGCCAGAAAATGGGGAGCTTACATCAAAGAAAGGTCTCCATTTGACTAAAGTTTTACTAAAATAATCTGCTGAAAGAGAGATGCAGGGAAAATGAAAGAAGACCATTAAAAACATTTAACTCTCATATTCAATGCTTTTTAACAGATCAGATCTACAGACAAATGTTTTATCTCAGAAATAAATTAGTATTAAAACCCAGAAAATGCATAGCCCTTTTAATAATAATAAATTACCAGATATTAAACCACAAGAAGCAATTTGTAAACAAGTACAGCATATAGTAACAACGCGTATTATGTCCTGTTAAAATAAGAAAAGTGAACAAGAATAACATGTGTGCATATAACACAAAACATCAGAACAGAGATATAAAAATACATATTTTAAAATAACTTTATTGAGATCAATATAAAAAAGGTGAGATTATTTATTCCCTTCTTTCTCCTCAAATACAATAAGTGTCAATACATTTTTTGCTTGAGATTGTACATATAGTTTTTTTAATGATATATATTATTATTGTATATGTAGAAGAAAATGCTTATTTATTTCTTTGGGAGGTAATTTTGATTTTAAAAATGTGTTTATAATTTAATTTTTTCTATTAAAACATTAGTTTTATAAAAATGTCTTTATTAATCTTTGCAGCATTTTAAAATAAATATAAATTTTTATAAACTGAGAAACAAATGTAGAGTGTGTGTGATTAATAAAATTAGTTATATAAAGATAAATTAATTGTAGAAGAGCTATTATTATGGGTTATACCAGTTCTAAAAAAAATAATAAGAGTTAATTTAACACATTATGAGGAAAATGTCATAATGTTTAAAATGGCAAGCAATCATTAATATATAAATCTTTCATCATCACATGATCTATAGGCTAACTACCAGAAGAATTAAGGTTGAAAAATCTTATTAATCTGTCTGACCAAAATATATATTTAAAATAAATATAAGTGATCAATTACATGAGGTTATTCAAATGAAATCTGGGTACTTGAGTACTAAAGCTGCAACATGGAATATGTATTAGACCTTTATGTGCTTGTTCACATTCGTATCAATCTGCCGCTGGTAACTTTGTAATCTTGTTATCTGACCAAAATAATGTGTAAATGGATCCTTCTTCAGTAAAAAAAAAAAACGTATACATGTGTCTTTCTTCGGCAAAAGTCAACAATTACAAAGTTATTGGGAGGTTGATACAAATGTCAATGCCACAGAAGATCTAATACATGCTCCATGTTGCAGGACTAAAAATAAGTGAATAATAATAAAATGCAATATAGTTTAAATATGTGAATAATAATAAAATGTGATATAGTTTAAATATACACCAAATGAGCAATAAATGATTTTTAAGTAATTTGTATAAAAATACATTACCTATATTCCTACAACACTTTTAAAAAATAACACCTTTTAAGAATGATGCCATTTTTAAAAAAAATTTGTTACTTTAAATAAACATAAAAAAATACATTAACTATATTCCTATGACACTTATCATGTAATATCTAACAGAAATTACATGTCCGACACTTACCATGTAATATATAACAAATTTACATGTTAAAACCAAACTTTTTCTATTAAGTATTATCACAGAAAATGGAAATCTGCAGTAAAAATTTTCACTCCAAAAATGAAACCACTTGATTGCTAAGTATGTTGGGATTTTCATAAAACTGCTAATAAACATCTTTTTTATATATAAAAAAATTAAAGCAAAAATTACAAAAAAAGACATATTACTTATTACGCTTTTATTAAATTTATTATTTCAATGGCCACATTCCCACATTTACAGAGACAAAAATATATGTGAGCTAACAAAGACATTAACCTTTATATTGAAACATTTTTTTAAATTTTCATTGGCCAAGTGAATTAAAGTTTTACAACTTTTGACGGGTCAATTAACAAACTCAGCCATAAAAATATATTCATATTTTAATATTATCATTTTAGTTTCAGTTGTAAAAAGTATATTAATAATTTGTCAGATTATGAAAGTGAACGAAAGTTTTTTCAAAAATAAATTTCTATTTATAATTATAAAAGTATTTTATAGCGGAGATTCTCAAAAAAATGTTCTCTAACCTATCAGAAAATGTTGAGTATGTCACTGATTTTCTTTCTCAATTTATGTTTCTCTAAAAGTAAAGACTTTTTTACTAAAATCTTACTATTTTCCTAAAATAATTTATATTTTCAGCATATTTTACCAAAATACATTATAATATGTAAATAAATTCCAGCAAAATACTCTAAATTATTCATTTCTGTTTAAAAATGAAATAAAGAGCTTGGGGCGATGAAAATTGTTGACAGGTGTGAAAATTGTTGTTAGGGCTGGCTTTGTTTTAAATTTACATTTATCTAAAAGTATACAATTTTTTAGTAAAATCTCACTATTTTTCTAAAATAACTATATTTTCAGCGTATATTATCAAAATAATTCATAATATGTACGAAAAATAATAAAAAATCATTCTAAGACATTAATTTTTCATTTTCAAAGTCAAAACAGAAGTTGGAGCAGTGGAAATTATTGACAGGCAGTCTCCTTTGTCCTCTATTAGCAACAACCAATCACAATCTAAGAAAGTTTGCCTTCTTCCATTGTCATCCCATCAATGTCATTTTTATTGATTTTTTACTTGTAAAATAATTCTAGAGAGGGTAGCATCTTATGGGACTTTTTATAAGCTTTAAAATAAATGTAAAAACAGTACCATAGCTCAAAAATTGACAGTTTCCAATCGACTTGAAGCCGTGAATGTCGATTCACTGATGTTTCTCAAGAAGGGTTAAGATAATTAACTGAACTTTCTATAGCTATTCTCGATAAATTATAGTAAGCTAGAAAGATTTTTCCCCCTCACCCATGATTGTCATATAATTTTTTATATGTAAATACATTTTCTTTTTATTATCATATAATTCTATTTTTTAATTAAAGTTACTGTTATTGATAATAATTTTATTTGTCATTTCTCATCCAAAGTCCAAGTTGATTATTTATTTTGTTAATGTGATAAAGTATTAGGTGGAGGGATATAACAATCAGGGAATATAATTGAATGTGATGAAAACTTGTTTTTATGTGTGTTCAGTTTGATTGTTGCTGATATTATAGATTTGTCAATTAAAAATAAGTTGTTTGTAGTCACCCCACCTTGTACATAGTTGCCCGTTAGTTATCTTTAAATTCCCCTAAACTAAAATTATTTTACAAATATTGTATTTCTCATTTTATTGTTAACTTGATTATTACCAATTGTGAAAAGGGTGGTTACTGTGACAATATATTGTTATTGTCACCATTATCATAATTTAAGTTATATGTATATTATAATGATATAGCCAATATGATATACTATATTCAAATCTTCATGCCTTAAAAAGTGTCACTCTGAAAAAAAATGAAGTAAAATATAATTCTTCATATGTACATTTTAAAGCATTAGGTAAGATCCTTTCTTTAAATTAAATCGTAACTCAATTTAAAAACACAGGTGAAAGATTAAATATTTACAATATTAGATTACTTAAAAAGTTATAAATAATTTATTTTATTTAATTACTATTCATTTAAAATAAAATAATAATAATTTTCATATTTACTTATAAGTTTATACTACGTGTATATATAAATGTGTGCTTTCATATTGTAAAATAAATTTTGAAATCTTATTAAAATTGTTGTTAGTTACATGAAAATAAGCTTGGAACTTGAGACGAAAAGATAATCTACGTATAAAATGTACTGGAATAAAAAAAATGTGTGTAAGGAGTTAGTGACTGCTCTGTAATATATATATTAAAAATACTGTAACTGCACTATTCAATTACATCAGAGGACATCGTAAATCAAAACCTATTGCTGTCCAGCTGGATGTTGCGGCAGCATTTGATTCAGTCCAGATAAATATCCTCCTGGATATTCTGTCGGAATGCGACATTCCAGCCGGGATTGTTCAGATGATCAGCAATCTGCTCAACAACAGAGAGATTTTTCTCTCTCTTGATGGCAAGATCACACCAGGCTTCAAGCCATACAAGTCGATCCCTCAAGGATCTCCACTCAGTGCCCTTTTCTTCACAGCATACATCAACCCTCTTCTGATGGATATAGAAAAAAACCTCCCTGGAATTTTCCTTCCCTCTCTCAATAAAAACTTCAATGTATTTGCATATATATATGACATCATGGTTGTTCTTCCCACCATTAAATACCTTCCCCATCTCATGAACATCTTAAACAGAAATATAGCAAAACTTGGCCTACAAATAAACTTTAACAAATCTTCCATCTGGAAGATTATGTCTGGTAAACAAATTAACTCTCCCTTTTCTGCAAAACCCCAAAGATACCTAGGTTTCCCAATCTTCAAAACACCAACTGCAATGGCAAGAGAGATTCAAGATGCAATCCTCCATTCAACTGAAGCCATCACCACGTCACTCTCTAGAGTATACCTTTCATTATATGGAAAGGTTGGCCTCCTCAACATGATCATAATGCCAAAAATCTCATATTACCTTCCATTCGTAAAAATGTCTAAACAATTTCAAAATAAAATCAACCGATTATGTACCAAACTTCTTTGGAGAGGAAGGACAGTTGCTATTAGCTTGCGAGGCATCCAATGACCACGCAGGTTCAATGGACTGTCATTCCACTCAATACAAGCAATAATTTTACAGAAAACCCACAACACTCTACATAATCTGATCCTCTCCTGTGGATACTCCAACATTATTAAAAAAATTACACTGACAGATCATCCTCCGCCCTCTGCCAGTTCATGGATAGCCTCCCTAATAGACCACCTACAACTTTATAACCCAATAATGCCCTTTAACCTTAACAAAAAAAATCACCTTATGGGAAGCATACAATATAATCAACTATAATCAACAACCCATAAAAACCAGCCTAAAAGTAACCAACCAAAGACTCATTTCACACTTTAAAAGATGGAGTCTGGAACCCAAATTCCTTGACTTCATCATTAAAATAAATCTCAATGCGCTTCCCACGAATTGGTTCCTTCATCACCGAAGAGGTTTTGCCAGCATTGACCCTATATGTGGTCTGTGTGCTCGTGAAGATGAAACCATAGACCATATTATACACCGGTGCCCAAGACTTAAAACACTGAAAGATATAATTATAATCAATTCCAACATAAGACCTGATATGATTTTCTCACTTGAAAATGCCATTCATAATGGGTTTTTTTCAATAATAAGGCTTTCTACCTTTGTCCTATATTCCATATGGATAGTGAGATGCAAAACTCTCATGGAATTACCCCCGCCACAAATCATACCATTATTTTATCAAACACTCAAAAAAATCAAGAAACGTGACCAGCTCCTGGCCTCCAGTAAAGTCTTTGATGACACCTGGTCTTTAACTGCACTTTCCTTTTCCTGATTATCAACTCCCACCTACCCAGCATTATAGAATAGGAAATTCTAAAAGAAAATATTTATGTTTATATAAAAAATGCTTATTCCATTAATCAAGTTATTAGAATCTCATCACTATACCTAACCACATAAGAGTATAACAACTGTACTCTCATAACAAAATCTAGCCAGATAACAAATAGAACATTATACAATCATATTATTGTACAATTTATTCATTTATCTATCCTTTATTAGTATGTAATCACTATTTATTGTTAATAAAATTTTTGTTGAAATGAAAAATACTGTATAAGAACTGGTATCAAAAAGATTTGCATGAAATATAAAAAGGTCTCAGTATGTCAATTTTCATTTATTATTATAAGTAAATTATTTATATTTAATTACTATTTATTTAAAAATAATAATAATTTTCAGATTTACGTTATATATTAATACTATGTGTGTATCTATATAAATGTGTGTGTTCGCCCATCAATTTTAAAAGATTTCATTTTTAAAAATTATTGTAAATAAATTTTCAAATCTAATTAGAATTGTTATTTACATGAAAATAGGCTTGGAATTTGAAACAAGAAGATAATCTACTATAAAATGTACTGGAATAAAAAAAAATGCATAAAATGAATTAATGACTGCTCCGTAAAAAAAAAAAAAAAAGTAGACTAAAAATGCTGAATAAGGATTGGTATCAAAAAATTTTGGAAGAAATATAAAATCATTGAATTTCTATCATTAAAGATTTCAGTACGTCAATTTTCATTTATTATTAATATTTATTTATGCATAAAAGTGGAAAATGAGAAGTATATAAAAATTAAACAATCCACTTTGTTAAATTCCAAAGAGTTCGTTTCTCATTACTTTGGCCCAAACATGGTGAAACTATGATATTGCAAGATAATGAAATATTTTTATTACTACTCGAAATTTATAAAGTATCAAACTTTGATTTAAAAATTTAATTATATTATGCCTGTAAATAAAGATACCAGATCTATATTCGAAAGTTTGCTTCACTGATCTATGAATTTTTTATTCGTAGAAAAGTAAAATCTATTTACCTAGAAATGTGAAGTTTAAGTTATTTTGATTCAATGAAAACAACACTAGTAAAGGTAAAAATACATTTTCAGTTGTTTTAAAAGATTATAATTCCTCTAAAAATTATTTATGTATTGTATTTTTTTTTTAACTAAATGAAATCAAAATATGTCTTGCGTTGTTAGCCGAGAGGTATCGCAGCTGCCATGCAAGCAAGTAGTTGGTTGCAGACGGTTGTGGGTTCGCGTCCCGGCCGATGCTATGACATATGGGGAAAAAAAAATGAAATCAAAATGTGTCATGTGAAAGGAAAATAAAATATGAATGAAAATATATTTTAATTAAAGTATAGAAGAATAATGAAATTCTATAAATAAAAACAAAAATAAATTTGACTTTGTCATCAAATTGTCAATAACTAAATTTATTATAAATCAATTGATAATTTGATAACAAACTGAAATTCATTTTTATTATTATTTATAGAATTTCACTTTTCTTTTATACTTTAATTAAAATATAACTACCTTCAGAAAGAAGGGAATAAAATCAATTAAAATATATAACTACATTTCATAAGTCTAAGTGCATTGGACTGCAATTAATGGTGAAGCTAAATTCCGACTTGTAATATTAAAGTGGCTGAGCGTTTTCGAGAAGTTTTATTTTTTCATAATCATAGCTTTAGGGAGAAATTTTGTACATGCTTGCAGAAATTTGAGGTATTAAGTAAAGGTACAGGCTGAAAAGCCAAGACTAGTTTGAATAAAAGTTATAAAATCAGCTACATAAATCAATGGAGGATTTAATATCTGTAGGGGAAAATAAAAAATTCTGATCAGCCTACATGAATATCATATATTTTTATTTATATTCATAAATTTTAAATATGCATTTTAAAACATACTCTATGGAAATTTTCAGTAAAAAATATATAATTAAAAGGAAAATAAAATAGAGATTATATATTAAAGTCTTAATTTTGGTATGTATATGGAAAATAATAAAATTAATGAAAGTTGATCGAAAATGGTATCAATCTAACTAAATATTGTAATAGATGTTTTATGAAGAGACAGATCATCATAACATTCATCAGAGAGCATCATTTCATTCACAACCTAGATTATTATTATTCTGATATAATCTAGATATTACTTCTAAGAACCTAGAATTACAACTAATACAACTTTTTTACATTCAACATAGATCTAGGTTGCAGATGAGACTCCAAATCTATGTTTAGCCAGAAAACATATAGTCATACATACAAATTCCAGAATATAAACTAAACCAATATTTATTAACAGATTTATATAACCACATATTTTCCTCTGATATAAATTAAAATGCAAATATTCCAGTTTTTTATTAATTATTTTATACTGTAAGATAAATATAACAACTTATTGAAATATATTTAGATTTTAGACAATAATTAAGTATTTGACATATTTTGTAATACTTCCTTTTATAATCAAATTACTGAACTTTTATATATTCCTTAACATTCTGTTTTCCTGTATATCACTTGTAAATTGTCAGTATAGAGTAAATTTGATTTCTTGCAACATTATGATTTAAATGGTCTTGCATTATTCTTAATTTATGAAAAGTCATTGAGGTAATTTGGTCATTCAATGTCATCTATTTCTCACATTTAACCTTAACTTTTAATAATATGCTAGCTATGTGTGTCACATAAACATGAATGTAAATAATAGAAATAAATTAATACTATTGTAGCAAACTTATACTAAAACCAGATCTTTAGATAAATTCTTAAAATCAATGATTACATGATTTACCAAATATTACATTAGATGTTATACATAAAATATGTTAAATTTTATCATTGATAAGTAATACAGTTTATTATCTAATAGTAATATAGTCAAATATTTATATAGATCTAAAGATATACTTTTAGTATCATCAGATAATATAAGCAGGCAGATATATTGTGGATTCTAATCACCCAAAGTAACCATATGAATATCTCATATAAAACAGGCAAAACTCTCCATACAGTAGTGCCACCCTGTGCCAACCAGAGTAATCAATGGATGCACTACTATATGGAGAGTTTTGCCTATTTAATAACAGTTATGTGCTAGCACAAGAGATGGTGATCATGTGATCTCTCATATATCTAATATTCACACAAACATAATAAACATATATATAATCTAACTAGTTAATTCCCAAAAACATCATTTAAACAAAATAAGACATAAAAATATATACATTGCAAATGAATTTGAGCACAAACCTCATCAACATTTATTAGTACTTAAAATCTAGCCATATGAAATGGAATCCTCACTTAAACATTTGATAATACACAAATTTACTCCTGATGATAATATTGATTATATATGCTAACAATATAATGCATGTACATCACAGCTTCAATATTAATATATTGCAGCTACTGTCACAGTGATGCCAAAGTTACATTGTGAGTATATTTTGTAAAATAGCACGTGTGCTTACTTACATATGTACACACATACAAAATGGCAATAAACAAATGAGGAATGAAATATTTACATGCAAAAAATGATTATGTGAATAAAGATTTCATTTATTTAATTTTCATAGAGAAGACAATCCCAAAATATTTATAAATAAAGCAAAAACATTTCATATATAAAGTCAATAATATACAAAAGAGATAGGTGTCTCTGTCTCTTGCTCTCTCTCTCTCTCACCCTTGTTTGAAGAAGTAGAAGTTGAAAAGAATTAACTATTAAGTTAAAGATTATACAAAAAGTGTAATTTTTTTTTATTACTTTGATTTATTAAAAATTGTGAAAATACTCATTATATTCAGATACTCTTTTAATATGGAGCACTAGACTGAAGCAAATAACACATCAGCTCTTATCCTCAGCACATTGTCCAGTGTTTTTTCTTTTGATTATTAGAAAGTGCTATGGAAGGAAATAGAATCTGGCAGATAAATTGCCAAGAAAGTTTTTTTGTTTCAAGCAAAATAAAATACTAGCACTACATGTAACTATATTCAATGTTTATGTGATAATAATTAAAATAAGAAAGATATTCAAAGGAAAAAAGACTTTCAACACAAAATGGTAAGATAGTTTAAAAAGAAGAAGCTTTAATGTTCTATATTGTTTTTGAATATTCAAGATGAATAAATAAAAAGACATATTGAACTTTAAAAGAATGTAGAATGTAAACTGAAATTTGAGATTGTCAAATAAGACATATTTTGTTCATGAATGAATCAGAATAAAATCTTTAAATTTGAATTATTCATAAAGTGAACTATGTTATAATTTACTGAGAATAATAGGAACTATCTCTGTGAAAGTTGCATTGAAATAAATATTAATTTGTTTTTCATATATATATACATGAGAAGTTATAATGAATAGTCAGAGATATAGCAGATTTGACCTTCCGTCCTGAGATTTAACTTGAGAAGTAATCAAAAGGAAAATTACAAATAATACTTTTATTACTAAATTATTTTATTATTTATTAATTTGTCTGATTACTATTTTTATGCATGTACTAAAGCAGTTATTGGATATAATGCTTTTCTATTTTCTAAAAATATATGAGTTAATTATATCTAATTAGTGCACTATCATAATATCTTATGTTTTATATAACACATGCTAATAATTATTCATCAGTATTAGTGCCACACATAAGACTTGCAGAAAAAAAACTCCCCATAGCTCTGAGAACATGCTCTCCAATATGCAAAGTTTGGAATGTATGGCTACAGAAACAAATGGTTGTTAATACCTGCATTGTAGTGATTTTTATATATAAAATCATTAATAGCAATCTTCAATTTTATTGCTGTATAATTGTTGATTCTTTATTAAATGGATTACTCTAAAACTATAATTTTCTTTTTATTGTTGCTTATCTACACCAGTTGGTTGCTCTGCATATAGTTACCTTTACAATATATTGTAGACAAAATTCTTACACTCAAATTTGCATATTTTATGCCATGATAAGGTTTTCCAAAAGTTTTAAATAATAAAATAAACTTAACAAGCATAAAATATGATTTAAAAGTTTAGTTATATGTTAGCAATTGCAGACCACTTTCAAGTGAAGGAAAATTGCACAAATTGGAAGAAGAATTGTTTGATATTAAACAGGATATTGTTGTGTTCTTTTTTTGAAGTTTAAAAAAAGATGAAAAAATTGATTTAAAAAGTAGGCATGATTTTTACTATAAAGACATAAATATTTGAAGGACAAGTGAATTGCAATTCTTTATAGATAAAAAATGGAAAAACCACATTGTGGGGATTGATGGTATATCTACAAAATAGCAATATTAATTATTCAACTTTGGAAGATACAAGTGAATATCATTTAGGTTTATGCCTCAATAATTTTTTATACAATGAAGAAGTAGTCTTTTTATATGGATGTATAAAAAAGCTTTTGATCAGACCAAACAACATTTTAAAATTGTCATGGGTAACTCTAATGCTATAATTGGTAAATGATTGAAAGATGAAAGTGCTAGTTGTTACATTTGGTTATGGTGATAGAACTGAGAGAGATAGTTAGGATTATAGAAATGAGAGGTCACAGATTTCACTACATATTATGTATTGTTTCTATGTAAAAATACTAAATAAAAATAAATGTGAAAACGTCCAAATGAAAGTGCCCCTAAATTATATTTTGACTAACAGAAAATATGTATTTCAAGATATTAATAATCTTAATAGATTTAAGTCAGGAAACAATCAATTAGAGAGATGTAAAATACACATTAATGCAAAAGTATAAATGCAGAAATTAAGAAAAACAGTATTTATAGTTGATGTTACTCAGTCTTTATAAATATTCCAATAAACTTAAATTAGATCTTTCAAATTGTTTTAAAAGATTAGTAGATCTTGAAGAAAGTTCAGATTTGAATTAAATCAATAAGGAGATAATTGGTATGCTATTAAGTCTAATAAATGGAACAAAAAACAGTAATTTTCCAGTAAATTTTTAGTAAGACAAGTCAATATATAAAGAAATGTAGGAGTATGAACATATATAAAAGTGATCCATTAAGATGAATTGAATATTTATAATTTTTCAAAATGGTATATGAAAAAGAGTTAATAACAATGTAGAAAATATAATTTTGAATTAAAAAGGAAAGCTGTAAAGGAAAATATAAGTCTCAAAAATGTAAAACAACATTGGAAATAAATTCTTTTTGCAATAAAAAGAAAAAATGACACTTGTTAAAAAGAAAGATGACATCATTAAAAGTGTGGAAGAGTTCTATAAAGAATTATATAGTAATAAAAAAAGAAACAAAGTAACCCCTACAATTACTACATCTTATAAATTACCAAATATATTAAATAATGAAGTGATCCATACACTTAAATTTATAAAAAGAACAACTCCAGAAAATAATGGGATTATTATTGTTATTAATATTGTTATTTTTAAAAAACCAAATGAAGTAAGAGAAAAATTGTTGGCAAAACTATATACAAATATCTAAATGATAAAGATGTAGCAGATAATTGGAAGAATGAAATAGGATTGATATTTAAGAAAAGTGATTTAAAAAAGATATTTAAAATCACAGAACTATTAATCTTTTTTCAGTTCTACACAAATATTTTTATCAAAATAATTTTAACTCATCTATATTGAATTTTGGATTTTAACCAATCAAATAACAAACTGAATTTCAAATGGATTACTTCCATGTCTTGAGAGAAGTTATTTAAAAAGGATCAATGATATGAGTTGACATTGTTTTGAATTTCTTAATTATAAAAAAGCATATAATTTTATAATCATTTCCATAGTAATTAAAGCATTGGATCTTCAAGATATATACCTAAGATATTGTCATATTCTGAAGAATTTTATCAAATGCAACAACAATGATTAGATTTTAAAAATTAACATTAAGAAATACATGGCAGGTCAATTTCATATCTCCAAAAAATTTTACAGCAGTTTTGCAAAAAGTATTTTGTGAATGAAAATAAGAAGTGAATAAAAATAAATGAAGATTATTTAAGTCATCTAGTTTTTGCAGAAGATATGCTTGGTTTTTTTACAAATAATATGCCAGAGTTTTAGAAAATGTTTTAGAATTATCAGATGAAAGTAAGAAAGTGGGACTAAAGGTAAATGCAAAAAAGACTCAAGTAATATTCAGTGTATTTTCTCGGAAAAAGTAACTAAAAATTGATAATGATGAATTAGAAGAAATAACAACTACAAATACTTTAGTCATCCTATTAAGATAGATGGAAATAACATATGAATTAATAATAAAATTAAACTTGGATGGAATGCTTTTGGTAGAAATAACAATATTAAAAAAAAATATGCTTATGTGCTGAAAAGATGTTTACGAGTTCTTACTTATAAATCTGAGTCTTGGACATTTAGCAAAAAGAGCAATACCAAGGATTCAAACCACTCAACAAATTATAGAGAAAAGTATGCTAAATATTATTAAGAAGTTGAATTAGGTGAGAAAATCAGGTATTATTGACTTTATTGAAAGAAAAGGTTGAAATGGAACTGGGCTAAACAAGATATGATAGAGATGGACAACTGAAATCTTAAGCAGTATTCCAAGACATTATAAGAGATCTAAAAAAACCATATGTGAGATGAATGAAGAGTGCTGAAATAATGTGGATAAAAGATTCTATAAGATCAGAAAAACTGGGTTAAACTTGGAGATACTTTCATTCTGAAGTGGACCAACAATGGTTGGAAATGATGATGATATACAAGTCCATGTCAACCATCGCTATCTATAGATATGGCTCTGTGTGACATATTTATTTACAGATTTGTGCATTTTATTTATATTAAGAATATATAAAAAATTACAAACCTACATTCTAGGATCATTGAAATGTAGGTCTAATTTATCTTTGAATTATTTTCAATTATCACTACCCTCTTTTGAAGTGGTTATTATTACTTTACTCTCAACTTATTAATTATGAAACATGATTCATTTTATTAATATACAATTCAACTGGAAATTTGATATTTTCATTTGGATGTCATGTTTATTTATCATAAAATAATAAAGATAGAATGTATCTACTTTTTTTCATAACATAATAAGAAAGTTAATTTTTAGAACAGACCCAAATAAGAATACATATTATTTTAAAAAAAAAAACTCCATCCATTTAAGCAGAAAGATGTGCTTGTTTAGTCAGTATATGAGATCTGATGCTTTCAGAAACTCTTTAGAAATTTATCTGAAATCCTGTAATCTTAATAAAATGATTATCATAAGCTTACTCAATCATAAATAATGCATGTGGCATGCCATGTATTACAATTTTGTAGTACAAAATGAGTTATTTCAAATTTGTGTTTAGGTTGGAATAATTCTTCATCAATGCAGTTTTGGCAAAAAAGTTTAAATATATGTCCTGAAGGAACTGGATACAGATGTATCAAAAATGAAATTTTTAATTGTTAACTCCACAAACAATTTGTTTATTAAGATTAAACATATAATAGTATCATAGTGAAAGTGAATTGTAAGAGAACAAGACATGGAAAAAGAATATAACTAAAATTTTTGAATAATATAGACCAGTGATGTTGAAAAAAAATCAAGAGTAATATCATTATCAAGCTTCATAGTTGTCTTTATTTAGTTGGAGTAAAGAGATTTGTTGAGGAGTAAATCTTTGAGTCAATTTCTATAAACTTAAATAATGACATAATCTACTAAATTGTTAATGATAAGAGCATTATTGTTACCAGATTAATTATAGCTTCAATAATAATAAGTTAAATATCATTTGGCAAAAATTGTGATTACTACAGTGTTTATCGAAAGATTTTGTGTTTCTAGTTTTGTGAATACTGATGTCTTCCTATAACATAAAAATGTGCCAATGTAATTTACCGAAAAGTGCTATAAAAGTCCTTATTGTTGCTTATAAATTGTTTGACATGCCATGAAAGATGATTTTAAATGCCTTCTTATATTTAACTTTCATTGCAACATTAATGACTATGATTCTTGTGATTTATTAGTACTTAGTTTAAGTTTTATCATTTTTATGCATAAAGTGGATAAAGTTCTCTGATTTGGGTAAAGTTCAATTTGAGTTATGCAAAAAGCATAAAAGAACAGAGGAATAGCTTGTTCATAGAAAATATAAGCACGATTATTAAAATGTCTGTTTGTTGGAAATTTAATATATTAAAAAATAAATACATAAGTAGACTGAATTATCATTATAAAATGCAATAAATTAATATGGCATTTGTGTTAGCAGAATTAAAATAAGCATAAAAGCCCTCCACTCATTGGCTTGCTGATGTATGAAATGATTTAAGACAATAATAATAAGCCTAGCCCTTTTAGCAGAATAAAATTTTGCATAAATCTTACATAGTAAAATGGGCAAACAAAAAAACATTGTAACTGAATAAGGAAAAAAAAAATAATAGTTCCATTAATTTTGGGTTTATTACTGATATTCTTAATGTAAAGGAATGATATCTCTAGTAATCAACTCCCTGAAAGATCAATTTTTCAAATGGATAACTTATTGAAAGGTAATATTTAATGATCATTTTAAATACAAATATTTTACACTTAAAATACTTTTTATATATTTAATGTTTATTTACTAAATGAAAATTCATGTTAAATTGAGTTAAATTAATAAAAATATAATACATTCTTTTCTAGTGTTTTTCTATTACAAGAATTATTATATCCAATATTTTGTGAACCATCATAATATATCCAGACTATTCTGTTGCAATAAAAGAATATGTTCTTTTTTCTAATTTAGAAATGCTCATATTAAAAAAACTGTTTATTAAATAACAATTTTAATTTTAGTAATATATAAAATATAAATCCATACATTTAACTTATGTCTTCATTATTTAACTAATTATTTGTTGTAATTATAAATTTTATTAAACGCTCACTATTATTTCAGTAATAGTTTTAACAAGGCTGTAAACCTTACCAATGAGCGTCTGAAAAAATCGTCACTAGTGTTTTAAAGACCTACAGAGGTCCCTAGTGACGATTTTTTCAGACGCTCATTGCTAAGGTTTACAGCCTAGTTAAAACTATTACTAATTATTTGTTATAAAATAAATATCAGCTAGCAAAGGTATTGGATAACGTTGAATTCTATTTCTTAAAATAAATCGTTTTTTACTGATTGCTATTACAAATCATCTTATATAAACAAGCAATTTTTAGTGCCTTAATTGTGTTTTTTACTTAGTCATATTATAAATTATTTGTTAAATGTCATTTTGATTTTAATTATGCATACTCTATAATATTATTTTTAGAATACATAAATATGAATCAATTGTTCATTGTTTTTTTGTTGTTGTTGTTTGAAATACAAGTTGTTTTATTTTAAATATTTTAATTTTGAAAAAACCTTAAAAATTATAATGAAAACATCGTATTCTGTAATTTAAATAACCACTAAAGACATAATTTATGCAGTATGCTCTTAGTATATGAATACTTTTTATGTATACATAAATATTAATATCTCAAAAATAATCATTTATATGCAAACAATATATGTATTAACATTACCATTTTAATGGATAAACAACATTTACTTTATTTTATATAATATATTGTAATGTTTTGAAAAAGGAGTTAATATAAATTCAAATAAGAGTAACAAATCAATTATTCAATATAATATAACCACTCTGATGACGATGATCAAAAGAACCTAAACATTGAGGCTTATTTTAAGTATAATTATTCTAAATGTATTTTTTATTTCTTTTCCAGATTCATTTTAAAATTTTTTTCTAGGCACCAAATTTTCTAGATAGAAAGTTAACATTTGGATATCCTAATATCTTTGATCACCATTATTTAATTGTACTTTCATTATCTCACTATGAGCCCTGATTGCATGGCTTATTAGAGTTCTTTTGGCTTATTTGGGTGTTTGAACTGAATTTGAGAAGCAAAAACAAACTAAATTAATTAATCAAAATAAATGAAGAGGATTTGAACTCAGACTTTCAAGCACCCTTCAACTACCTACACTATCTTATATCACTGATACACATGATCACACACATGTAAAAAAGATGTGTGTGATCATATGTATCATTGGTATGAGATAGTGAGGATAGTTGAAGGATGCTTGAAAGTCTGAGTTCAAATCCCCTACATTCACAATTAGGCTTCAGGTATATAAAGAATGCATGTATTTTAAATATTTAATCAAAATAATTTAATTTATTTACAATAAATAAATGAAATATGAAATCATTATGTATAAATTCACAACTACCACAATATAAAGAACATAAATAATTTTTTTAATAAAATATTAAATTGAATAAACATAAACATTACATTTAAGACATTATAGTTAAGTATAATTTACAAGATAATAAAAGATTTTAGTCCATGATTTTGTAGAGCATGTAAGCTTACTATACATATATATGTGCACACCTTTAACAATAATCTATTAATCCAGTCTTATTGTGATAACAGTAACAGTAGATAATGTAGATGAGTTCCACTAGAGAAAGATATATGATAAGTATTATGAGAGAATCCACTTTTTTCTTATAACATAGATTCCTTTTTTAAAGCAGGCATCATTGCATTTTATACAACTTCAATGTTTGTCTTGATATAATTATATTGTTGCAAGTCTTTTAGACAGGTATGATTTTACTTTTCTAGCCACTCATAGACAATAGACTTTTGCTAGTTAATGTTATCATAATTTTTGAGAAGAATGGAGTATTGAAAAATACTTTGAAATAGTCAAAGTAGAGCTATCTGAAGCTATTCTGAAGGAATCTGTTTAAACCAGTGGTTTATTTTTTTAACATCTACTTCTCTAGCATTTTCCTACCTATCTTTATAGAATAAATCTGCATTGCTTTCTTATTGAGTCAAAACTCAGACAATTGCTGTTTTTTAGGCTTATTTACATTTCATCCTCTCATAACATGTTTTTAACACTTAACATGTAATTAAATCTGTATTAATTTATATCAGGATGTTATGTAAAAATTATTTTTATCCAGATCCAGTTACCAGATTTAATATATATTTTTCACAAAAACATCCTTTTTCATAAATATTTTACATTGCATGATTATTTTATAAATGATTATATATAAAAAATACTTTTTATCTATTTAGGATAATTGAAATAAAAAATCATGACCGAACTTTGAAATTTATTCTTTAACTTTATTAATTTTGCTGCTTTATAAATTTTAATAACATATTCAGTCTTGCCATTCAATTTACTATAAGAAAGGGCAAATTATTTTTAAAAATCATCAAGAAGGCAAAGGGTTACAACATGTGGTATATTTTGTGTACATTAAAACTTAAATAAATTATCTAATTTCTTTGTCTTGCCTTACATTACTTAAATTAAAAATTATAATTTTATAAAATACATTTCTTTTACCAATTATTTAATAGTATGATTACCTCTATAGACTGATTTTCTTTTATTAAATATTTAATAGAGTAGTAACCCTGTAAGGTAATTTTCCTTTAATTTCTTATATTGGTACAGTTAAGTTACTCATATATTAAATTGAATATGTGCACTTACACACACTGCAATCTATAAATTTACTAATTAATCTATCAAAGTTTTTTATTAAGCTTTATTGTCCATGTAAAATTGTAATACAACTAATTTGAATTCCACTCCAATTTGTTTTATTATAATGAATATACAAATTATGTGTAACACATAATAAAAATCATATACACCAGCTATATATATATTAATAATAATTATATACAAAAAGCCCTTTCGGCACATGATTTTGTGCCCTTTTTAAATATTAATTATCTATATTAACATAATGTGATGTGATATGATGTGATACACTGTGTCTTCTTCTTAAATGGAATCAGGAATCTCTCAACAACTATGCCCAGAGAAACCTGTTAGCCACTTTACTTTCCATTCCTCTCCCTAAGTTTGCTCATAATCTGCTCCATCCCATTTCCACAATATAATATTTGTCAACTCTATGGCCTTTATATCTAAACCCCCCTTATTTTTTAAACCAATTATTGCAGATAGACTACTATCTAGGGTTCCATAATGGAAGTAAAATTGCAACAAAACAAAATAAAGCATCGGTAAGATAGAAAAAAAACTTCATATAGAGATTCAATATAACTTCAAAGAACTGACTATATAATATAATAATATACAGAATAAATAATACATTATGTATAATTTTGTATTATTTATTCTATATATTGTTATATTATATAGTCAATTCTTTGAAGTTGTGTTGGATTTCTATATAATTTTATTCCATGTTACTGATGTTTTATTTTGTTTTTACTTCATTACAGAATATTAGATGGTGTTTTATCTGCAATAATTGATTAACATTCAAATAGATGATTAATGTTTGAAAAGAGCATGACCATGAACTGAAAAAAGCTTTTTTTATTTATAATTGTTAATGTATGTATATTGTTGTTACAATAATTGTTTAATTAATGGACCTTTTATTTGTATAATATATATATATATATAGCTGTTGTATATGATTTTTGTTATTTGTTATAATTTATTTGAAAGAACAGCATAATGAATCATTTTTGATCTAATTATATGTAATCTTACGAAGATAATCCATATATCTATTTTCATGATAATTTTTAGACATCTTTCATTTTATTCCTATCTTCACTGGTAACTTCCTGTATTTTTAACAAAGCTCATTATCAAATATGCACTCAGCTTCTATAATAGGCTGCCATTCAAATGAAGCTTCTCAATGCTTCTGTATATATCAACATGAGCCCATAAAAATATGTATCCCTTCTTTCTATATCAAGTTCCAATAATGTTTTAGTGCATATAATTTCCTGATAAATGAGTTATATACAGAACATAATTTGGTAGAAATAATATTAAAGTGAGAACTAATTTTGTGTATGCCATTGAATTCTTCTATATATGTATTATTTTTAACTAATTAGATTAAATAAACTTCTCTCAGCAAATAAGAATATTAAGAGTTTTACTATCTAATCAAATGAATGAATATTAAGATACACAAATGTTGAAGTCTTAAGCAAAATTATCAGTCCACTTTCTGAATTTTGTTTTGCAACCACAAATATTACCCCCCCTCCCTCCAAATATTTCACTGAATGTATTAGACAAATCATTTTGGTATTTGAGATATTGCACATAATTGCAGGTCAGTCATTATGACCAAAACCTCAAATTTTATTTTATTTTCCAACAAAATTATTATTACTTGAAACAAATATATATTTTTTTTCATTTTTACTCAATCATCAAGTCATAAACAAAAGAAAGAATTCACTTGTTTTTATTAATGATAAATGTATCCATTATGTATAACTAATCAAAAATATATAATAGCATTTTTAAGGCATATACATTATCATTTCTTAAAAAACTGCTAATGTGTGGGCTTGAAATAATATGTTACAGTAATTCATCCATTAACTTTGTACATTACAATATTTTATCTGACCAAGGGCTTTTACCATAGCAGCTGAACTGATCTGCGACCTTAATTAAGTTGATAAAATTTGCATCTTAATTAGGTTTATAAAATTCCTAGATAATGTGTTACTAATGACCTGACATTGTTTTATATTTGTAAGTTTCTGACTTTTTTCTTTTATAACACTAGTAGTGTTATAATGATTAATCAACAGCTAATTTATTAATTTTAATATTTCCTATCAGAGATATTTTCATTTTATTCATTTTTTATTAAAAGATGAATTAGCATTAATGTTATTTTTCAAACAGTAATACATATATAACTATTTGTTACTTCTAAAATATTTTAACGAAGTGTGAAAAGATGCACATCCTTTCTTTGTCTAATAGATAATCATCTCTTTAAAATGAAAAAAATAATAGATGTGAAATGACACGTATATCCTGTATCTTTATGATTTAGAAAGAAAAATTCTGATGTCTGGATTTAATAATAAAAATAAGCATAATTTTTCTTTTATAAATTAACATAGACAAAATAAACTAATATGCAAATATAATTTCGTACTATTTACATTTATGTACTTAAATTATCCAATACAAAGTTTATTCCTATAAATATTATTTAATTTTATGCCTAAAAAGTTTTTTTTTTTTAAATCATTGATATTATATTATACGTTAATAATGCACACATATATTGTAATGATATCAACATTATCTATAAACATCACTATTCTTACTAAGAATAGAAAATGAGAAAAAATCAGCAGTCGAATTAAATAATAACCAACATGTAAAGAATAAATATAGCATCACCAGTAATAATAATCAAAAGTCAACTGTCAATCTTAGGATAATCAGCATCCAATCAATGCTAAACTTTTGATATATTATCAAAGCAATCAATATTTTATCTGCATGGGCATCCTTAAGTGCCAAAATAATGACACTAGTAGACATATCAAAAAATGCTTGGATCATTACATCAATGTTGATCTTCTTCAATGATCTAGGCCATTTGGTGCTATGAGTCCAATGGCTGTCACTAAACTAATTATCAGCATAAAATCTATAAATGAGTGGATTTCAAAGATTATTTTTTTTAATTTTAGTGCCATCTAAATAATTCTATGAAGAACTAAATCCATATTTTCACATAAATCCAGCACATATTGCTAGCTAAAAATTCAAATATAAAATGCCAGTTACTTCTCCATTGTTATGTTTTTTCAGCAATATTATCTTGTCAATAAAGATAAAATCATGTTGTTTGAAATTCAAACTCTACTTTTATTGAGGTAGCATTGTTAAAAAAACAACATTGGGGGAGTAATATTTTGTATCACATACATTATTATTTCTGAACTAATTTTATTATATGTATTATTCTATGATTGGGCTAAATCCAAGAAGCATCATGGATCAATGCATTATTCATTTCCTAGAATCATGAAAATATTAATTTACAAATTATTGTATAAGTAAAAAAAATGCATTTAAGTTTGTCACGATAAAAAGAGACATACGTTTAGTATCCAAAACTATTTGTGACTTATGAGTCACAGTTTGCCAACTACTAACATATACCATACATATAACATTATTTAAATAGTAGTTTAAAGATATATAAACTGTAATAAGTATTAAATAAATACATATGTGTTTGTACACATATGCATGACTACATAATTAACTTATATAATAAGAGTGTATGAAAGAATGATTTCATCTTTCTTAAAACATTTTACACCAGTTTTATGGAAATTATAAAGATAAATGAAAATTTTTCAAGTTATCTAGATTTCACATATTTAAATGATATGGTTGCTTTTTTTTTAAAAATAACAATTCAGTATTGCACAGAAAATATTGCAAAAGTTATCAGATGAACTCAGGAAAATAGGACTGAAAATAAATATTAGAATAAAATGTTTAACAATTTTCAAAAAAATAAATAAATATTGATAATAATGAATTAAAAATAGCTAAAATCTATAAATACCTTGATTAAATTATTAATGCAGGTTGCAACATGATATTTTAAATTAATCATATAAATTAATACAGGCTTACACACACCTGCACATATATAATGTAATATATAGGAGATTCGAACTCAGTCTTTCACATGACCCTCAACTCTCCATTGTAACAGTCAGAATCGTCTATCTCGCTAACACACTGTAGAATTCAAACCCCAGACACGAAACTGAACATTCTAGGAGGGGTTGCCTTCTAGATATACTAAGTTCGAATCTAAAGTCCAAATTTCACAGCGCCATCTATGTGATAATGCATCTGATGCCACTACTAGTATAACCTTTGACCGGTGCCTGGTGGTCAGGGAGAAACAAAAGACTCTATACTAAAAGAAGCTTGGGTGGCTAATTAACGTCTATGGATTTACAAAAGAAATGCAAAAAATATATATATAGACCAAGACAGTGATAGGAATCAAGTAAAATAAGAGATCAAATTTAGTTTTAAATAATTTCACAAAATTTATTTAAATAAAATATATATATAATGCCACTGTCTGCTTATATGAGACAGGGATGTGTATTAAATAATTGTGGACATTATATTTCAATAAATGACAAAAGGTTTTAAAACAAAGTGATATATTCTATTTCTCGGGCTAATAGCATTACGATAATGTGCTTGACGAGATAGGAACATGTGCGAGGTGCTGTGAAAAATTATACAAGTTTAAGAAAATATTTGAAAATTAAGTGTTCTAAAATATTTATTGATTTCGAGAATAGCACGGACTAAAGCTTACTAAGCAACAAAGTGGGAATGGGATCAAAGCATTTATTTGAGAATAATAATAATAGAGTTGCATTGGGAGGTCAGTATTGCTGATAATGAATTTATTAAAGTTGGAGGGTGTGACACGTTTAAGTCACGGATGCTTTGTAAAATAAATATAAAATAAAACAATATCGAATATCCGGAATGATTACGGAGGGCGTCTCGCCGCTAACCCGTAGGAAAGTATTTTGATGAACAGCCGAAACTTAGCGACTGTGTGACGATTGCGTTTAATTCCCAGGGGTGTCATTTGGGACACCCTCTGCCTGGAAACTTGCAATAAGCGAAAAGAACGGACTTTGCCGTGTAAAGAATCCTTGGAAAATAAAACAAAGCGATCTCAACAACCAATTCATTTACCAGCAATACGAGACTAGTGTATATAAAAATATACTAAATGGGTTCTACTCGGATTAAAAGAAATGCCCAATCAAATTCCCCGAAATTCATTTAAAAGGGTCCGCACATTCTTGACGTCAATGATGAACTTTATAATTAAAGTAGAACACGGTAATTAAAATAGGAAAATGCATGTTTGCGGGTTTGAAAAGTAAGTATAGATTTATATACGCAATCATGCATTTGGGGACACATTTAAATCATTGACTTCGCACATACTCTTATATTAGATTAAAATCAATAACATGTAGATTTTAAACTGTGATTATATTATATTAAAGAAAAGAATCGCCCTCGAACGAGTGATTTGCAAGATAATAAATTGGAAAATTATAAATTTAAAATATGCCTTAATAGCGGTGTCTTACTTTCAATAGAGGGAATAGTTCACTCAGTCAAAGACGATTCTGACACATTATCATAATAAAATAAAAGAAAGCTTTATAAATAGAAAATATTAACCCAAGGATAGAGCAAAATGTTGAGTATATTTAAACATTTTAAAGAAATACATAATGAAGTTATGTGAAATATAAGGAAAACAATTTTAAATAGCTATAGCATGTTAGTTAGGAATCACAAGAACTCTTGGGTTAATTTAGGTTACCTCTGGAGACTCATTTGCAGGTAGATGTTCGGCAGGTTTTATAATTCAGCAGCAAAATCTGGAATGTTCATATTTTTGGCAGCGGCAGCAGCAGTTCCGGGGCCCGTGATAACTTCCGATGGTCTACGGCAGCATATGACCATTTCGGAGATAGCCTTCATGCACTCTACTCTGTCATGTCAAGATTTACAAATTAATAGAATAGAACTCAGAAACATTAGAATACCAACTAACTGGAGAACAAAAGAAAACCCTTCTTTTTATAGTAGATGTTAACAATAGAACTGCCCTGGAGCATTACAAAAATATATCGGACTTATCAGCTGTAATCATCCGAATGTCTAAAGGAATTCAACATTAATTAATTTCTTTTGTTACTTTCCCTGTCGACATTCGAATTACAAACTAGATTTAATTAAAATTACTTTTATTAATTAAAGAAAACCTTAAGTGGACATCTGCTGTTTTTAGATAAACTTATACAACATTTACTAATTAAACTATTGTCCCTCATTTATTTTAACAGAAATATTTGGAATAACTTTTATTAAATTAAAGAAAATGATTTTACTTTTTAAATTGCAATATTTGAATCTATCTACTAAACGAATATTTACTAAATGAATTTTATTTTAAATCAAAATATATTACGACAGTAATATATTTGTAAATAGATTCAAACAAAATAACTTTACAATTTATAATTTTGATATGTTTTAAAATGCATACCATAGTGTGTGCGCAATTACGACTTATATAACCTACTTTTTAATAAATCAAAATTATGTGAACATATACATAATCTATAATCTTTTATTTATTTGGAAATGAGTTATATATATAATACGAGCATTGTACTCGTGGTTTAAAATTAGGCGGGATTTTCGGTATATAAGCATATTGCAGACACCCTACCATAGATTGGGGTTCAAACTATGGTATGAGGGTAGGAAATAGGTGAGAAAAGGTGAAACGAAGATCTGCAAAGCAGACCTTACTGTTTCACCATGCCATCTCATATTGTGACCCACCTGATCATACACATGTTGAAAAGATAAATAATCATCAATATCCATATTTCATGCTAAACCAGCAATCATCAGTTGGTCCAGATTACTATCTCCTCACATATATACAATCAGTACTCAGCTTTATATTAAGATAGCCAATCTTCATACTTTAATGGGCATGCTTCAAACTACTCCAACCCACAAATCAGCCATCCATTTAATTGAAAATCTGATGATGACCTTGGCACTAATGTGGGCTTAGAATGTTCCATCATCAGATTTTCAATGAAATGGATAGCTGAAGAGTTATGGGTTAGCTGTCTTAATATAAAACTGAGAGCACTGCTTGTATATATGTGTGGAGATAATAATCTGGACCAACTGATGATTGCTGTTTTAGCATGAAATATGTATATTGGTGATTATTTTATTTTTTCAACATGTATATGATCAGTTGGGTCAGTAATATGAGATGGCATGGAGAGTTGAGGGTCATGTGAAAGTATGAGTTCAAATCTTTTATATATTAATCATATAATTAAATTTGAATAAAATAGCTTTATTACTTATAATTTGCTATTAAAATAAAATATGACGATTTATTTGAAAAGAAAGATTTTAATAAATGTTTTCTACTTATGATTTTGAAACTTGGACATAATAGAAAAATTATACAAAGAATGCAGCTTACTCAGATAAGTAGGGAGAAATGAAACAGTCACTGATATGGGCTAGAAAAAATGTCAAACAATAGATTTTTGAAGTTCTAAACTTAAATCCCTTAAGATTGCATGTGATATGGATAAGATTTTTAAAAAGTGCTGAAGTGAAAAAAAATCAAGTGATTTATTACTCAGGAATTCATAAAAAGTTTGAATAACAGAAATGACAGAGCTGGTTCACAAGTTAGCTTCAGAGTCAATCATTCTACTGCTGCACTAAACCATGCAGTGCAATTTTGAAGTAAAGGAAAAAGACATATAGGTCCAAAAATAAAACTGAATTTTTTTTAATTACTTATTTTTTTTATAATAATATATTTCCTAATAATTCTATTATATTTATCTTTTCATTCTATTTATTCAAAGATATTTTGTAAAATAACATGCACAATTCATTATTACAATATATTATATATAATGTCAGATCATGTATGACATTTTGTTATATTTTTTAATAAGTGCATCCTAATACCGTAAAGGACTCATTAAATTTTGAGATGTAATTCTTAATAATATTAATATGGTAAACTAGCAAATGGAAACAATTATCATCAGTGACCATCAAGTACTAATATTTTACTTGTAGAGTAGTCTATTGCTTAGTTATTTCAGTACACCTTTAGGCATTATACAAGTATGGTTCTCTAAAATAAAAATACTCAAAGAATTTGTACTTTGAAGTGGCAAACATCAGTAAAATACTAATAATTTGAATTAGTGACTCATGTATTTTATATGATTTGGTTTAAATTATTCAGCAATTAAGATTTTTAAGATATTCAGCCATGTTATCTAATATTAAGCATTGATATTAGAAAATATTTTTAGAAAATTGCACTCCAATGAAAGAATATTTGATTTATAACCTAATAATTTAGTTTAGTATAAATCTGTTAGGAAAATATCAAAAGAAGTTGTTTGGAGATAATAAACTGAAGCAATTTTTAAAATTAAAAAAATTAAACAAGTATCTGGATAAAAAAAAACTATTCAATATTTAGCATCGTAAAAATTCTAGAAAAACAGATATAAACTAACATTATGCAAAGCTTGACATCAGATCATCTTCTAGTTACGGGTTGACTCTCAATGGCTCGACTGCCATGATTGTTACTTTGATCTGCATATAGAGCAAAAAAAAATTAATAAAACACTTATCATATAGAATCATCATGATAAATAAAACAAGGATGCAGATTCACAATCTTTGATAAACTTATGTCTGTAATAAAAGAATACATCCAGGGTTCACTTTCACATCTTTAATCCATCTGATGCTTTTCTACATAAAAAAGAGGGTTCAATTTGATATATCTCAAATTTTTATAACTTATATTATGACCAAAATATATATTGTAACCATTATTAATCGAATATTTAGTGCTCTCTCCCATCCAATACCATTGTTTGTTTTAAATTCATATGTCAAATAATCCTACAGACTATAACAATGACTACAAATCTTTTGTTGGTATATTATTTAAAGATTTTAATAAAATGACCTTATATATGAACAATTCTGCATGTTGCTAAGATATAACCAAGTTCCAAAATCTTTGGATTCCTCAATTAAGATTTTTTTTTTTTCAATTTATAACAGGGTACAATTCAATCAAAATGTTTCTTAATGACCAATTCAAGCTAAATCTTAAACCAACATGTCTTTTGTGTAATAATTACAGAGAAGAAATGCTACACTACTTTCAAATCTTCCCATACTTGCATCTCTATGCCTATTTGTGTTTTGCAAGTGTACAATCAATTTCAAGTAATTACTTTAAAAATATATAAAATATTTTTAACTCTATAATGCATCTGTAATTATTCACACCCTAAGAACTATGTGGCTTGCCTGCTGCAGCATAATATTTGACAATAAAAAATGCAATGTACACAGGAAATAACAAGGAATGGTTCAACTCATACTTTTATTCTCTTAAATTTTCACTCGGAAACATTGGCAATCTACACTCTACCTCAATTGTGCTCTCTCATAGCTTAAACCTTTATTTTCATTGACACTCTCCCATCAGATTTTATTCTTGAAAATGAATATCGGGATTCTTCATTAGTTTAGTCATCATGATTATGCAATATTACAATATATCACTCTTCAAATGTGGATCGCATTTCATTGGAATTAAACAACTTATTTTATTTGTATCATTATAGTTGTGGTTTCGTCATACTTTTACCTATGAAACAAATTTATTCTATTAATATGTTAATATTTGTGTATAATTTGTTATCGATAAAAAAAATTTATTTTAAAAAAATAAAGCATTCCTTAAAATAGTAAACTTTTAAAAATAATAATTTGTTCTCCAACAGTCTCGATGCAACTTTTTTTTTTTTTCAATTATTGAAAGAAAGAATGAGATGAATCTAGGGAAAACAGTGACAAGAAGTTTTTGAAAAGCTTGTTATCGTTAAATAACTGCTAGTTTGTCTGCGTCAGACAATTTATTATAAGTCACAACAGATACATAACCTTATGGCAAGCAATAGGAAAATTTTACTTATATACGTATGTATGGATGTATATATGTGAGAGTGTATAATTTTGAAAATTGTGAATTAAATAAATTGAACACCTAGAAAAAATTATGTGAAGAGAAAACATCTTTTAGTATCCTTCGAAAATAACGGAGAATAACGAAATAAAGATTTAAAATGCCATCCATGTTCTTAAAGCAGTACAAGATCTGAAAAAAGTATGTTATGCAATGTTAGCTATATATATTTAAAATGTATATATATTTCTTTGGACTATTGCCATTTACTTAAATGATTGCTTTGAAGTCTAGTGAAAAATAGAACTAATATCTTATCCAAAAGGATTTAAATACAATCTGTATTGCTAATGAAAATATTTTTCAGTTATCTTTTGTGAAGTTTTCGGTTAAAAAAATGCAAGCAATTATTTTATAAGTTTATTCTACTGTTTCTGCAGACGTACTTATTTGCTTCTATTATTAAAACGTAGTACTGATATTCTATGTTTTTCTAATATGTTTTTCTAATCGTTTTTTATTGTCAACTAAAAACTATGTATATTTTTTAATAACAAAAGCAAAAAATGTATCTGCAGAAACACTCAAAATACAACATTAATATTATTATAATAAAAGTAAATCCGTGTTGCTTAACATACAAAAAAGAAAAGTATGTTAAATATAGCTGGAGAATCATCTTTAGGAACACTCTTATACATTGAAATATATGCCTAGAAAAGAAATTAGTTATTAAAATGCATCTGAAGAGATCACAAACCAAAAACAAAAAAGCAGCATGAATATTTAAAAAAATTATTTTATCAAATAACTTTTCTGTTTAGTGAACACATTTTGTTAATCCAACATGCTATCCAATCTATTCATCTGTGAAAACCCCATTTAAAATATTGCTAAACTGAAAAGTTATAAACAGTCCAACTTATCAGACCAATGCCAAAAATGAAAGAATTGGCAAAAGATAGTATCATCTGAATAAATATTGATACAAAACTAATCTCATGGCACAAAAGATAGCAGTGTGTGTGTGCGTGTGTGTGCATTTGTATACAAAGTTTGAAGGAAAAGCAGAAATGAACATAAGACAAAAATTACCATATATATTTTTTTAAAATATGTAGCCTGGATATTGATTGTAATAATTTAAAGTACTATAAATTATTAAAAAACAAATATATAAAAATAATTATTTAGTGCTAATATTATTTTTTTTTAATTTTGAAAATATAAATATTTTGGAAACATAGTTTTTCTTTATAATGTAATTTGATTGTAATTAGTCTTATAATCTGTTTTTATATAAAGAATATATATATATTTTCTAATTAGTTATAATGAGTATAAACCAAAAAACAAATGTAATTAAATTATTTGGGTTTTTTTATTAATCAAGATGGAAAAAAAAACTTTCTTAATTATTCTGTTTTCTAATTCCACTTTATACTTTAAATAGTGGGTTCAAATTGAATATTAGTAGATTATAAATAATGCTGTTGTAGTGTGTGTCAAAATACAGTTTAAAAGAATATTTGCCAGTCTTCATGTTGGTCGAGTTTGAATTTCCATGAAGTAGAATGCTTTCTTTGTGAATTCATGGCCAATATGAGAGAAGAAGGTCTGCTTTCTTGTATGTCTATCAAACTACAGAAACTGAATGGAATTAAAGAAAGATGCTGTGTTAGCTGATATATGCTTATTGTTACCAGTAGATGCACTGTGGTATGTATCTAACAACATTCAGAGTTGAAAAATTAGGAACACAGAACTGCTACTGAAAGAAGCTGTCTTAAGTAAAGATTTAAACATAAAAAAGGCAAATATCTTTCATTAGCATTCTGCTAAAATAATCTTGGACAATTTCTGAATAAATTATAAATTATGAATTTTTACAATTACATGTAATAAAAAATAATAAAGATGAACTAATTTTAAAAATCTATAATAATAAAAAAATAAGAAAAAGTTAATAAAACCATTATTTTGTGTGAACTCTTGATAATAATAAAAATAAATATACAACTAAAAAGTACAAAATGAATTTTTTGCTCAAAACACTCCAGGTAAAAATAGAAATTAGTTGTTAAAAATGATAAAAATGAATTAAAATAATTTGCTATTAGTCAGCAATTTATATTATGTAAAAAGTCTATGATTGAAATCTTTTCAAAAAAAATAGAAAATTTTATAATTAGTAACAGTTTTCTTTTTTGCAAATATTAACATTATGATAAATATATTATTACAAATATAAGCAATACTGCAGAGATTCAGATAACCATATTAATGACTTATTTCAAATGTATAATCAGAAAGCTTCATAATATGTTTCATACATTTTCTGTGGCAATATATATCCCATCCATCCATATTAAATGTGATCAAAAAAATAAATGAATGTGATTAACAATTCTATTCCATTTAGGTTTTTTCACATCTTCTAAAATAGCTTATTTTAATATCTCAGACAAGTTGAATATAAAAATATAATAATAAAAAGATAAAAATAAGATGAAAATTATCCAAAGATAAAAAAATTTATTATGCAACAGAAGAGACAAATCTTGTTATACATTGCTACATTTAGCTGTGAAAACAAATAGAAACCAAATATGAAATGATTACAGAATAAATCAGTTAATGCATTAAGTTATCAATTATAGTTATGATAAAAGACTGAAAATCTTAGAATATGGAATAAAACCTAAGAAGCCACAGAGGTGCATAATACACAGCATATTATAACACTATAACCAAAAAAAACTGTTCTCAATATTTACAAAATATAGATAATTTCCCTATCAGACAGTCAGGTTAGTTACAATGAATAATTTTTCAAATAACATCATAGAAATACCAATGCAATCACAAAATATCTTAATCAATTTGAACTTGACATTTGAATGAGTAGATTTAGGAAAAAATATTGCTTTATGCTAGATAATATTAATGGCACACAATGAGAAGGAAAATAGAATAAAAATTCTTAGACAAACTCATTATCAAAATAAGGAATGGTCACTCTTTTATTTAAAAAGTAGAATCACGTATCTGCTATTGAGACTTCTGCATCTAAAAACAATCTGACTAATCAATAAAAGAAAGTAACGGTGCTAATATAGAATCAGGCAAAAAAAAAAAAAAAGAAATATATTTGGTGACAATTAAAATCCATGACATCAATATGATCCTTTTCATTACTAGACCCTGTATATATATTTGTATGTATACTTGTGAGATGTGAATGAATAAAGTATTATAATAATGTATTCTATTTTAAGTACGCTATATAACATAATTTATAGTTTGAAATTTGATATAATTTTAAGAGCTCTGTGTTCTAATTTATGGAAGTACAAAAAATAGTATTCACTTTTTATTACGGTTTTAAAATGTAAAATAAAAGCCTTTTATTTTAACAAAAGAATTTTTTGCAGTTGATTTGCTTTGCGCTTTTTTCTCTTATTTATTAGATAAAAAAAATAGAAAAAATTTTTTTATAAAAAAAAAAAAATGCCTTTTTTCTAATGATTATTTAAGCTGATTCTGTAGGTAACTACAAAACCTCAAATTTGGGGTGGGGGGAATAATATTGCTATTTATTTACTTTTTTTACTTTCTAGTCATGCTTGTTTATTTTTACTTTCTTCCTTCTTCTTGATCCCACTCTTTCCTTTCTCACAATTTTTTTTTTAGTTTGTTTTAAATATATGCAGTATAATATAATACTTCATACTATTTTTTTTTAAAAAAAACTTTCATTAATCAAAACAAAAAATTCTAATATAAATTATCATACAAAATTCCTATTGTTTTTTTTTTTTTTTAATCTTACGATTATCATGAGTACTTAAATTAAAAAAAAAAAATATTCGTCATAAAAAAATTAATGTAATCAAAAGAAATATTAATTTTAAAAACACGGATATAAATAGTAATTAATGAAATATATAACTAAATGAAAAAAATAAAGAAAACTTTTACTACATCAAATCACCACACAAAAATTTTACGAAATTATCAATGTAATTGTGCATATTCTACGCAGTACTTAATTGAACACTATTTGACTTCACATGTTCACCATTTTTTATGCTTACATAATCTGTTAAAACAATAACAACTCTCTCCAAACAATAGTGTCACACAGTGTAAACCATATTGATCAGTGATGGTAGAATATTTGTGTATCAAAATCCCTATGTAATGCCTACTCATCCAGTATACTAGTTTCTAGCTTGTGGCCTTCATCAGTGGGGAGCTTTGGATCTGAAAGCAGTGCACCTAGATCTTTGGGTCTAATGCAATTCTCTTCAGCAGCCACCTTTATTTTTGCAATTAAATATAAAGTTATGAGTCTAAATTCAAAATACTATAATGTTTTAATTCAAGCTCATTCACTTGAATTTTTTAATAACTGTTGCCATTTTCATCTTTTGCCCAGGATTGATATTAAATCACTAAAACATCACATGACCATCATTTCTTATGTTTAAAAAATCTGTTAAAATAGTAGTAACTCTCTTCAGACATTAGTGCAACACAGTCCAAACTGTAGTTATCAATGGACACTAAAAGGTTTGTGCAAATCCCCATATAATTAATTAAAAACTAAAAGATGATTACTAGAGGATTGCATTAGGTTCAAAAATCTAGGTGCAGTGCTCTTAGATTCAAGGCTATTCACTGATGAAGTCCACAAACTAGAAACTAATCAAAGGATATTGGATGAGTAGACACTAGATAGAAATTTTGATGCACAAACTTTTTAACACCCATTGATTGATACGGCTTGTACTAGTGGCACTAAGTGGCACTACTGTTTGGAGAGAGTTGCTACTATTAGATTTTCTATTTTTCACAATTACCATTATTAATAAACCAAACCTCCTTAATATAAAAGTGCAAATCATTTTTATTTTACTAGGATTGAAAACATGACTAAATAAATATTCATGATTCAAAAGCACTGATGATATCAAAAAATCCAACTTAACTTTATTGTGATAATAAACATACAACAATACGCATGCTCTTTAAATCTTACATTAATGTTTGCTCTAAAAATAAGGCCAATTATGTTCTGATACTTAATCAAATAAACAATATAAGGACATTCCTTAGGATTATTTTATCTTTGTTTTTGAAATTCAAATGCTTTAATATAGTGATCATAAACATACATTACATTCTTTATCACACAATATCTTTATATTTGAAGATTTAGAAGGTATAAAAAGGGTAGATTGTTCAAAGTTTATTATCCATAATATCTCAACTATTACATTTTTAATTAATTATTAAAACACTTAACATGTTTAAATAAAGCTTATTTTTGTAACCTACTGCTATTAATTTATGAATATACATATAGACATTATCTTTTTTATCCAATTCAAATTTGCATGAATTATGGTCCCAGTGCAAGAAAACCTTGAAACCTGCATACTTATATCCTGTCTATATACAAGATTTAGGTGTGATATAGCCTCTATCATTAATAGACTTAATTCATATTAGGTAGTTAAGGTATTGTTAGTATGCTTTATTAACAAATCTAGATATTTAATATTTCCATTAACCTCATGTTCAATAGACCTTTCTAGAAATGGATCTTCATTCAATAAACATCTAAACCACTTCCAATGCATAGGTAAAAAAATCTTTAACATCTTTAATGCATCCAATGTATACAATATTATTATAATCATTGAACACAGAATTGCCCATTTTTCCCTTCAATATGATTAACTACAGACTATAAATCAAAACACTAATTCAAATTCTCACCAACCACAGTGTTCTATTTTATAGAATTGACCATTTAAAAAGGCAATAATATCCTGATTAACAATAATTGATAACATCCACAATAAATGTTTACTTTTTTACTCCTTAAAATACCTTTTAATACACAAATCCTAAATAATATTTAAAAAAGAACACAGTCAAACAAATCATACAAATCAATAAGATAAAATAGTTAAGTTGAATTTTTCAAAAATTAATGGATATAGTGAAACAGTAAGATCTGCTTTGCAGATCATACCTTAGTTTGAACCCCAATATATCATAGTGTGTCTGCAATGCACTTATATGCCGAAAATCCTGCCCAATTTTAAATCACAAGTACAATGCTCATGTTATGTATAAGTATAACTCATTCCCAAATAAATAAAATATTATGGATTATGTGTATGTTCACATAATTTAGATTTATTTAAAAGTAGGTTATATAAGTCGTAATTGCGCACACACTATGATATGCATTTTAAAACTTATGTCAAAATTATAAATTGTTAGTTAAAATTATTTTGTTTGAATCTATTTACAAAAATATATTACAGTCGTAATATATTTTTGATTTATAATAAAATTCATATTCGTTTAGTAGATAGATTCAAATATTGAAATTTAAAAAGTAAAATAATTTTCTTTTGAATTTAAAATCACGCCATATATTTTCTGTTAGAATAAATGAGGGCTGGTAGGAACAATAGTTTTAATTATTATCTAAAAATACAGCAGATGTCCACTTAAGGTTTTCTTTCAATTAGTAAAAGTAATTTTAATTAAATCAAGTTTGTAATTTGAATGTCGACAAGGAAGTTAACAATAGAAATTAATTAAAATTTTGTTGAATTCCTTTAGACATTCGGATAGGATTAATTACAGCTGATAAGTAAGCAAAGTCTGAAATATTTTTGTAATGCTCCATGGCAGTTGTATTGTTCAATTCCACTATAAAAAGGAGGGTTTTCTTTTGTTCTTCATTCTAGTGATTTGCTAATGAAAATGATTCTAGTGATTTGCTAATGAAATGATTCTAGAGAAATTATTCTAGTGAAAATATTCTAGTAAAATATTCTTCGAGCAAGATTTCAAAATATATTTTCCTGAAATTTTTAGCTACGTGCCTGCGAACTTAAATTTGAAGCCGAGTTTTCATCTCCAAATTAATTGACCATGTTTACAGTTTCACTTATGAATCACCCAACCTTCAAAATTGCTAACCTTGAAATGACAGAGTAGAGCTGGCAAGAAGGCTATTTTCCTCTCGAAAATGGCCGGCCACTGCTTTAGACCATCAAAAGCTATCACATAAGGAACTCTGGAACTGCTGCTGCCAAAAATATGAACAATTCCAGATTTTGCTGCTGAATTGTATAAAACCCTGCTGACCATCAATCTACCTGCAAATGCTTCTCCAGAGGTAACCCCAAATTAACCCAAGAGCTCTTGTGATTCCTAACTAACATGCTATAGCTATTTTAAATTGTTTTTCTTTTATTTCACTTGATTTTTTATGTATTCCTTTAACGTGTTCTAATATAATCAACAGTTTTGCTCTCTATCCTTGGGTTAATATTTTCTATTTATTAAGCTTTCTTTTATTTTATTATGATAATGTGTCAGAATAGTCTTTGACCAAGTGAATTATTCCCTTTGTTGAAAGTAAGACGCCGATATTAAGGCATATTTTAAAGTTATAAATAATTCCCAATTTTATTACCTCGCAAATCACTCGTTTAAGGGCTATTCTAATCTTCTTTAATATATATAATAATTAAATAGTTTAAAATCTACATTTTATTGATTTTAACCTAATATGAGAGTATGTGTGAGGTCAATGATTAAAATGTGCCACAAATGCATGATTGCGTAAATAAATCTATACTTTCTTTTCAAACCCACAAGCATGCATTTTTCTATTTTAAAATCTTCTACTTTAATTTCAAAGTTTGTCATTGACGTCGAGAATGTGCAGACCCTTTTAAATGGATTTCTGGGAATTTGATTGGGCATTTTTCCCAATCTAAATGAATCTATCTTGTATGTTTTATATACATTAGTCTAGTATTGCTGGTAAATGAATTGGTTGTTGAGACCACTTTGTTTTTCTTTCCAAGGATTTTAAATGGCCAAGTCTGTTGCTTCCTGCAGTTCCCAGGCAGAGTGTGTACTCAAATGTCACACCTGGGAATTAGATGCAGCCATCACCCAGCCACTAAGTTGTGGATAAGTCCAAGCTTCGGCTGTCCATGACAACACATTCCTATGGGTCAGCAGTGAGATGCCCTCCGTAGTCATTCAAAATATTTCCCATTATTTTATATATAATTTTACAAAGCATCCATGACTTAAATGTGTTACACCCTCCATCCTTTAATAAATTCATTATTAGCAATACCGACCTCCCCTCTGCTTTAATTATTATTATAAAATAAATGCCTTGATCAAATCCCACTTTATCGCTTAGTAAGCTTTTGTCCATGCTATTCTCGAAATCAATAAATATTCTATAACCCTTAATTTTCAAATGTTTTATTAAACTTTTATAATTACTCAAAGCACCTCGCACATGTTCCCATCTCTTTTAAGCACATTATCATAATATTATATTAGCCTGAGGGATAGAATATATTTTCTTTAAAACCTTTTTGTCATTTAATGGAATGTAATGCCAACAATTATTTAGTAAGTGTCCCTGTCTCATATAAGCAGACAGTGGCGTTATATATATATATTTCTATATAAATAAATCTTTGAAATCATTTAAAACTAATTTTGATCTTTTATTTTATTGATTCCTATCACTGTCTCGGTCTATATATCTATTTTATACATTTCTTTTGTACATCCATAGACATAAATTAGCAACCCAAATTTATCTTAGTATAGAGTCTTTTGTTTCTCCCTGACCACCAGGCACCGGTAAAAGGTTATACTAGTAGTAGCATCAGATGCATTATCACATAGATGGCGCTGTGAAATTTGGACTTTAGATTTGAAGCTAGTATATCTAGAAGGCAACCCCTCCTAGAATGTTCAGTTTCATGTTTGGGGTTTGAGTTCTGCAGTGTGTTAGCGAGATAGACGATTCTGACTGTTACAATAGTAACAAAACATCTAAAAATAAATTTATAAATAATGTTTTATGAAAATATGAGAATAAAGCTTTTATAAGAGAGATGCCAATAACTCCATGCATTTTCACTAATATTAAGTTGAATAATACATTTTTTTTTATATAGTGCGATGTTTTTTATAATCTATAATATTAATAAGCCAATAAGCTAATACACATGCGCTTTGCAATGTTACTATATAAATGAATACTCCCACTTTTTTCAAACACAAGATAAAGTCTTCATTTCAAACACTTCAGATTTGCCCATACATATATGGTTGGGTCGAAAATATAGATGAATTCAAAAAAGCAAATTGATTTTTAAATAGTTAAAAAATAAACTGGATTTTGAAAAATTTAAATTGTCATTTTTGAATTTGTTAGTATTTTGAGGATCAAGTCAATGATAATTATAAAATGGCTTCTTTTGATGTTAATGAATTATATGGTTCATGTTTTTCCCTGAAAGTTATTCAGAATTTGCTTATTAGAAAAAATTTTGAGGAGCCAAAAGACAAAATTTATCTTGATTATTCTCATTTGGGTTAGTTTGGATATTATTGCCTCTTTTAATGGTTAATTTTATAAAATGGAATAATCAGATGGAAATTTGAATTAGTGCTTTGATTTGTAGTCTAGATGTTAATCATATTCAGAAAAAAAATTTGTGCAACCTGTGTTAAATGATTCTAATCCTATCGCATGCATTAGATATGTTGATGCTGTTTTATTTGTGCACCTTTGGAAGTGATTTCTGATGTGTTTCATAAATTGAATAAGAATCCAAACTTAAAATGGTCTATTGAACATATTAACAACACATTGAACTACACAATGCAAATTACACCTATATATATCAACCCTAAGTCTCATATTTATCCAGAATATAAATATGCAGGTTTCAAGGCCTTCTTGTACTGAATGATAATTTTTGTAAATTTGAATTGGATGAAATAGATAATATTCATACATATATATCTGAATTAATAGGGATAGATTACAATTATTTAAACATGTTAAGCATTTTAATGATAAATTAATATTCAATGATAATCAAATTATAGATATTAAACCTTGGATGACCCTCCCTTATATAGCCTTCTATATCTTCAAATATGAAGAAATTGTGTGATAAAAATATAATGTATGTTTGTAATCACTCATTATTTAAATGATTTGATTAACAATAGTAAGGATAAAATTGATCCTAAGGAATGTCCTCATATTGTTTATTTGATTAATTGTCAGAAGCATAATATATATTCTCACAATAAAGCTCAGTTGCATTCTTCAATGTCATCAGTGATTTTGAATCATGAGTGTTTATTTGGTCATGTTGTTAATCCTAGTGAAATAAAAATGTTTTGTAGTGTATGCAATGATAGGAAAGTAAAATTAAGAAGGCTTGGTGTATTAATAGGAGTAACATTTATGATGAATAGAAAATCCAATAATGTTCAATTAAGTACTGTTTGGAATATTCACTATTATACTGACAATTTCGTAACTTTTATATGATGTTTTGATATAAGTAATGGATTTTCTTTTTTCTTTTAATTTTATAACTATTACCTGTGACAAAGGTTTTCAGTATTAAAGATGCATTTAAGTTATATATTTCATTAACTGCTACTTATCTTCATATTTTGGAATGAATATTCCTTGTGATTATATTACTTAAATTGTTAAAGTATTTTATAACTAAAAAATATTTTTACTTGTACATAAAATTGGCTTACTATTATTTTATACATTATAAATACGTAATAATATCTTGTCATTACAATTTGATTTAGAAATAGAAACTTTTGATATATACAGCCTTGACATCAGCCATTTCAGATCAATATATGAGTGATTATTACTAATTACTATTAAATTAAAGATTATCACTAGGTAAGATACAACCTTAACCCTCAGTTAAATATTTATATATATCTGTATTTTTTAAACATATGAAATAAATTCAACTTGATTTCTCCTTTTCTATGTGTAATATCTTTTAAGATGTAATTAAAATCTCCATTCCATTACACATTCTTGAAATATATAAGTAAAGACAATAACCAAGATGCATATTTCATGTTGAACCAGGATTCATTAGTTGATTCAGATCTCTACCTCTTCTGTGTGATTTCATCATTTGTTCAGTATCAAACACTCCATAATCTTTTTAAATAAATACACCAATAATTATTACTAATCATTTATTAAACCATGGTCATTTGCTTTTTCTGATAACTTTATTCATATGTTACAGTGCATCTTAAAAAATAATATCCTGCTATATTTTTTCAGAGCAAGCAGTCATTATTTTATTTATTAAAAACGAAATTTATTATAAACAATAAAATATACATTGGTGTTAATGAAATGTTTATACAGTTGGTTTTCTTTATCTAAAGTTATGAAGTTTTTAAATGTACATATTACTTTGTAAACATTAAATTAGCACAGTTCAATGTATATGTAATTAATGGAGTAAACTATTCATCTTTCAGGCTATGAATAAATAATATTCTGTTAACAAAAGATTGATACTAGAATGGCCCTTTGTCAACAGAGTATGACAAGAGAATGATTTATTTAATTAACTACATATTACTTCATAATTAAAATAGGTGAATAACAATTAAATAACATGTAAAGTTCAGCAGAATTTAAGAAATATTTAATAGACATATCCTGAAAAGAATTTAAAAAATATATAATAAGTTCCTTCATCAGGAAACAGTAATAATATAATTTTATCTTGTAAGCATAAAGTAGTTATAAACCCAAACTCTAGATCAAGTGGTTGGTTATTATGACAGAAACATTTACTTTATTATAATTATAAATTTATTTAAACACACATTGATTACATAAGTAATATTTACTAAGGGGTTCCCTTCTTTTTTTCCAAAGTGTAAGCTTGTGGTTAAGACCTATAGAGGTCCCTACCTTCGCATTTTCACACACACCCTCTTGAGATTTATAGCCTTAATAAACATTACTTATTTTATTATAATAAATTATGGTAAGCCAACAAATTACCAAGATATAATATATTGGGAGTTCATTTACCATATAACAAAGATGATAAAACTCTCATTATAGTTAGAAGTAAAAATGTAAATGGCACACAAACATATCTTGTGACCATAAAGTTTATACATTTCAAATATAGATATATTAAGTAAATGATGGCAATTCAATAATTCACCATTGGTAATGAATATTAAACAATAAAAACTTTTAATACAAAACAATAAAATAAATTTTATAAATTCCAGAGGCCACATATAGAATTTTTTTTTCTTTTCTCTTTTATTATTTTAATTCTTAAAATTAAAGTAATTGGTGACAAATCAGTAAAAACAAATTGTTTAACAATTTTTGTATTCTTCATTCCTTTACAATTTTGTCAGTAATCAAACATTTATTTAAATAATTTAATAAGTAAAAGAAATTTAAAATACAAATCTATAAGGAATATTTTTATCAATATAATTTAATAGAAAATCTTTAAAATGCATTAAAATATATTTTAAAAAAAAATAATTGAAAGGCTTTGTTGCTCAGAAGTTTATTAGAAGTTTGAGTGCGAGAATTCCTGGAGTTTTGGTCCAATGATCTTGTGATTCAGAAGTTGACACTCTACTACTATATTAAAGTAATATTTACTAAGGCAATAAACCTAAAGCATGTGCAGTTGAAAATGTGAAGATAGGGACCTCTACAGGTCTTAACCACAAGCTTATGCATTGAAAAAAAAAGGGGAACCCTTCTTTACTTCAACCTACTTTCTAAAGGAAATTAATGAATGAATTCAAACAAGTATTCATTTTTCTTCTAAGAAAGAAGTACTTTATATTTCTTTAAAGTCAACACTATGATTAAATGACTTTTCCAGATATCTGTTAAACATGAGTAGAGAAAACACATTCTATTTATATTCTAATTAGTATTTTTCACACTACTATGACTTCTACTTCAATTTCTAATATTATTTCTAAGCAACTTCGTGAATAAATTACAGACTATTCTCAAAAACTCACTTTTCATAGATATTTTTTTAAAAAAAAAACAACAAAAAACTATATATTAATCATAAATAATTTCTATTTCGGTTCATTTTGATATTTCTTCTGGTCATTATTTCAATGACATTATCTACTAAAAATCTAAAAAAACAAAAACAATAAAAATTTGTCTTATAATTAGAAATGTCCCCAAGTTCAAGTGATTAAACTGTATATAAAATAAATACTGATTATGAACTTTTTATCAAAATAATCTCTTTTTTTCAAACAGCATTTCATTTCTTTAATTGAAGTTGAATTTTTTGACTTAATACTGTTCGAATAAAAACAATATATCAAACAAGCATAAGCATGTTCAAAATGTTTTTGTTTTTTTTTTTCAAAATAATTGTCCAAGATTATAAAAAAATTTAAATTATAATATTTACTGATTTCAGACAATGCCTTCTATTCTTATGCATTTTATAACTACTATTACTTTAAAGTTGAAAAATCTATCCCCTATGAGTATGTCTTCATTACCTGTTTTTTTTTTTAAATATTCAATAAATATATACAATAATGACATAACATTTTTATATATTTAATAGTTTAATCTATATAATAGCATTATTTGCTCTATACATTTTAAAATATTGAATCTAAAATTATCACATTTTTATTTCTGTTTCATTATTTTACATAGTAATATTTTTTTTTTTTTTGGTTTTACATAATATGAGACTAATTTTTAATAGTCTTAAAATCATTTAAATTAAGTTTTAATGTGAGGAGTAACAAATAATGTTAATGCAAAACAAAATTAGATTGACAAAGGTTGCCTTCTTTGGTTTTAAAACTAATTTAAAACCAAACAAAGATCAACAAAGATCATATTACCAAGATTAACTGCTATCTGTTTTTAAAAATAATTCTACAATGCAATACTTTAAATTTTATTGTTAGAGTGAGTTTCAGCCGCCATCTCAGTTAAATGCTTCCAGAAGTCTGAATGCAAGGAAACTATTTTAAAAAGACTTCTTCACAGAGTGGAATCAGGAGAATATTCTTGATAATAATGAATTCATTTTATACAATATATCAATCTCAAGACTGAATCAATGTGCCCTTTAGTTATAAAGTAAAAATTCAAACATATATTTCTGCTAATATAAGGCAAAGCAACAATTCTGAACATAGTGGTTTATTGAATAGATTCACTACAAATGAAAGTTGGTAATATGAATGGCTTCCCAATGATCAAGCCAAGTTAATTTTGAAGTTTTAGGTTGAAGAAGCTTAGGATTTTTTTTCAAGTAGTCAACTTGTAACTGATCAAGAAAGCCATCCAATAGTGATTGATAAATGGATATTTATCTATTTTTATTTAATTAATGTTTAAAAATAGCTCAGTCTGGATTAGTTAGATGAATGTCAATGAACTTATATGAAAATAACAAACATCATTGTAATATGATGTAGTCGTAATCACTAATAAGTGAGATGTCAAACTCCTATGAATGCTGACTCATCATCATTTTTTAGGAATGAAACAAAATATCTTTAAACTATCAAAATATTTTTTTATATAATTTACTAATTTCTACTTCAATTTAACATGTAGCAATATTAAACAATATAAAGGTTGCAAACACAAAAAAAATCTTTCTAGAGTGCAAAATTATAAAATATAAATTACCAACTGAGACATCTAATCTGTATTATGAAAGGCAAAGTGGAAGAAGAAATTTTAGCTTTGTTTCAGAACCTTCTAGAAATCTCATAAAGCATTTTTTGCAGAAATAGTAATTCATCAAATTAATCATATAATAAATTGTTATCAATACATAATTGAGAATATATGCATAAATAATTTAATGCAGAATTAAATTTAATTTTTAATATTCGTTTTTGAATATTCATTAAAGATTCTTTTTAGAGATCATTATTTTTTATATATAATAAAGAATATTAGCCTGTTAAAAAAAATAATTTTTATTATTTATTTTTCAGTCACACACACATATAAAACATTTAACAAATTACATATGTGATAATAGTATTTTCAACATCTAAAAATAAAAGATAACACATTTCAATATGTGTGTATATTTTAGTTATTTGCAATTATTTCTATAACTGGAGGTCAATCATTATTGGATCATTACGGTGCAATGGCTGTAAATATTGCTTTGTCAAGTCTGCTTTTCTGTAGTATTATTATTGCAGGTGAGTTTAGTATTAATACCCTATTATATGTATAAATTACTTCAATTTAATTTACTGCAACTAGTAATTTCTACTGAACTAAATCAGTGAGGTAATAAACAGTAATAATATATTAAATAGTGGTTTAAAAACAAATAATGCAAAAATTTATTAGTCTGGACTTTACAAAATATATATTAAATTTATAATAAAATCGAAAATAATTTAAAGGATTTAATTCATATGTATAATTTTTGTAAATGCACTAAAACCAATCCTCACTGATAAAGGCAAAGGCCAGAAACTGAATTGGAAATAGACATTAAGTTGCATTTCCATCAATAATAGATGATGATAGAGAGCTGCTCTTATTTATTATTTGTAATGAATAAAATTTATAGAAAAAATATATAAAGTTTAATATAAATATTAATTAAAGTAAGATTATTAAAATGAACCTATAATTGTCGCTCTCTTATATGAAGTGTTTACTATTTAATGATTCATTGAACATAATGTAAATCATGCTACTATGAAAAAATAATTTTCATATTTCAAAAACAAATATATTGTTGAAAGTTAATTATAAATAAACCTATTATTACTATTGTTTCAATATATAGGTATGTTAAAACTCTAGCTATGCTAAAATTTGAACAAAAATACTATGAAAATTTGGATTACTTATATTATATGATGATTAGTTGGTTACATTCAAAATATACTATACTTTAAATTCAGTTTCTAAGTAAATGGTAAATATATTTTTAATGGTATTGAATGGTTCAATGCTTTAGCAGTTACCAATCTGCAATCCACAATTTGTAATCTTCTATTAGCAGTATTGATTTCACAATTAATATAACCAAAAAAACAAATTTGTATTAGCAAACTTCCCTTTGCAATTAGCACAGCAATCTTCTTTCTCTTTTTTTTTAAAAAAAAAAGCTTTTATATATTATTTTTATTTTCCACCCAATCTTAAAATCTAACCAGTGCTAGTCTTTATTTCTCACCAGATCTTAATTAAAAATTTAACAATAACTATTTTTATCTCTCACTAGATCTTAATTAAAATTTTAACCAGAGCTATTTTTTATCTTCTCTCTTTCGTTTTTAAATATCAGTTTTACTAAATTAGAAAATAAGTCTCTGTTTTGAAAATAGATTAAAACAAAACACACACAAAAAAATCTCAATCAAAACTCTTACAAAGCAAAATATTTTTATGATTTCCATTTATAATCCAGTGCGTGTGTTATGGCATATACACAACAAAAATACAAAATTTGCGACTTTTTCGTCACACTAGACAAGCCGCTACGTGATGCTGCAGAACCACCAAGAAGCCTGTGATAAATTTCTATCCAAAAATTGCAGAAATCGGTGGAAAATTAAAATGCCTGAGGCAAGAAATATCTATCCAAAAATGCCTGAAATCAATGGAAAATTAAAATTGCTGAAATCAATGGAAAATTAAAATGCCTGAGGTAAAAAATGGTTAGAACAAATCCTCAAACCCCCCCCCCCCCCCCGGCACAAACTGTCTAAGGCAAAAAATCAAAAAATTAAAAATCAAACAAATCATTCTAAAATACAAATCAAAAAGAAATTGAATAAAATGCTATAAAATTCAAATTACAAAAACAGAAATTGGTCTAATATATAAACACAACCCACCCACCCCATCCGCATGAAGAATTCAATGAAAAATAAGTAAAATGCAAATTATAAATGAATGCTATTTTCAAAAGCCTATTAAATAAAAGAAAAAACTATAATAAAAACCTATGAAATTAAACAAAAACATTCTAAATCTCAAAAAAAAATTAGCGATGATAAATTAATGGCAGTAATGCAGTACATTTGAAAAACAATTATTCTGACTTTCAACACTATAATGACAAGGGGTGTAATAATTCACATTAAATATAGTGTAACAGAATATAATATGCCATATAATATGCCGTCACATTATTTTAAAATTAAAATAAAAGATCATAAATAAAAATTGATTTATTAAAAAGAAAAAAACTTAACTTAAAAACTGAAATTTAAAAACTGTTTAACGTATATATAGATCGAATGATGAACAACTTTAAAAACTATTTTTAAAAATAAAAATATTTGAAAGTAATTTTTTTTGTAAAAAAAAAAGTAAAGATATAAAGATTTGATATTTTTGGAAATAGAAATAATGTTGATTTCTATAATCTTAGAAAATGGAAATGATTGTCTTATTAATTAAATGATTGTTCAAAAGGAAACTGGCCCGTGAGGCATTTAAAATAAATTAAAGGGTCAGATAAGAGAATACAAAAAAATTAAATGACCAATGCAAACACCAGAAATGTCAGCACAGACCATAATTGAAACAGAGGATTAGTGACATCTTGCCGGTTGAATCCAAAGATTGGATGATAAGAGACTAATAAAAATATAAAAGCCAAATTATTATTATAATTGTTATCTGAGAGCTGACTATGAATATGTCGTTATAACTAGCTATATTGCAGATTTTCATGATGTGGAAGTCTGCAATAAATTTAATTTTCCAGGCAACCAGCTGAGACCTGCCTATGACAGTTAGGGACCAAAAAGGAATGGCAAGTAGCAGCTTCGTTTTTAAAAAGGAAGAACAAACAATCTACATAAGTGATCATGAAGATGGACCTCAAAATATGCAGAATCCGTAAAGTATAAACTTTTACCAATTGAACTTTCCTTTAAATAATTACCGTATAACATCAATAAGTAATCAATCAAAAAAAAAAATATAAATAAATGTACTCTTATCTGACCAAGAATAGAACTCTAAATCAACTATAAATATTTGTTTTTATGTACATTTGCTATTTCAATCATTTCCATTTTTTAAATTTAATTATTTATGTTTGTATTTAACTAGGTTATTTATTTCTATCTGTTAAATAAAATGTATTAAATTAAAGTTGGGTGTAGATAGCTGTATGGATAAAGATTAATAACTGTTTAAATTCGTTTATGTTTAATTTAAGGGATTTTAATTTCAGGCTATTTGTTTCATAGTTAGGGCAATGCTGGTGGAAGGATATATGGGTGTTTATATTAATGTAATGTGAAGCGTGTTTAGCATAAAGGGCAATGTGCCCAACTGAATGCATGACCCCAAAGAGGCAGTCATATCGTTGAAATGGTCGCAGATGTATTTCCTGCGCCATTGACCCCTTCTAGCTCTATGGACAGGGATTTATAAGACGGCAGAAAGACCACTCTCCCCCATACGTAGCACTCTTTAAAAATAATTATATACATGATTCCTTAATCAGGCAGATGCACTTTCCTGTTCTGGACACGGATCATTTCCTTCAAATAATATCACGCTGTCAGATGCACATTCCTGTCGGCGTAGTTTTATGCTAGCATCTTCATATTTCATTAGTTGCAAGGGTTGGCTATGAACTTTTAGTCTGAGATTGAATGAATGTTTTGATAAGTTTTTAAGTGGAAAAAAAATCTATGTAGACTATCTATGCTCGACATGCTAAAGTAAAATATAATTTAAATATCCATCTGTGCGGTCTATTTAAATAGTAATTTGAATTTAAATTTTAAAAAAATTATTAATGTTAAAATCTAAAATAAATTTATTCCTCAATTTTAAATGTGCGTTAATAAAAATCTATTTGTATGTTAACTACTGGCAGTGGCTTCTTTTATTTTATTGTTTTAAATAATTAATATATTTTGAGAATAAATCTATTAAAACTTATAAAAATGTTTAAATCTCTGCTACTGTATGAGCTAGTGACTTTGGGCAAACGGTCAGAATAATATATATATAAGAAAATTTTTTGAATCTTAACTTACGTATCTGCCTACTATATAAATTTTTTTAGGTTCAAATGCCTAGATGGCGCCCTCGTACGGCAGATACGTTGAAGGCTCTTTCAGTGACCGTTAAAATAGATAACAATGAGCTCATAGCTATTTAAAAAATAAAAGTAGCTATAAAATACAAAAACGACAGCATGAAGAATTAAATGAAAAATGGGAAATTTTTTTTAAAAAATCCCTCTGAGTGAGTACTTTTCAAAAATAGATTAAATTATGTCTAACTAACAGATATAATAATAATTCAAACCTTAATAACAGACTAATACATATTAAGTAATTAATGTCCATATTAACCTATAATTATTACAGCCTTCACCCTGAATTTTATTACAGAATATCATTAATAGCATCATTAGCTTCGCAGTACATAAGAATAGTTTAAATTAGGACAATATGTTATTCTATTACTAGTTTATAACAAAATTATTGCAAATACTCAGGTTATTTCGCACATATATAAAATCATACCTCAACAAATAATGTAGAAAATGTTTAGAAATAAAATAATCAGAAGAGAAAATAGAATTTCAAGTAATTAAAAATAGATTTGTATCAAAAAATACCAATTTCCCTCCAGAATGAGTTGATCATTCAGGGTCCTTGGTCCAGATGGTCATTGAATTTTTCCATCCTTGCAAAATCAAATTTGGGCATTCCTAGATCTCTCCATTAGTGACAAAATATGGGGTTTATATATTAAATTTTTCTCGTCTATTGATCGCCTTTTCTTTCACTTAAAGTTTGTTATTTTTAAAATTAAAAATTAACATTTAACCTATGCACAATTTTGAAATGTAGATAGAAACTGAAAAAAATGGTTCTGTAAACATTTGTAATATTTTCTTTTTGAACTATTTCTATTATAAATAATTTTCCAGAACTCGGGTCACATGACAGATTGATGGTACCAGTTTTGCCGCAGGTAAATTAATCTCTTATGTTTTTAAAATCAAAAAGGTATTTCTTTAGATTATCACTGATCTGACTAAAAAGTAAAAAGAAAATAACAGCTTTTTTTTTTAAAAGTAAAATAATACATTTTCTCATTTTAAATTATAAATTAAATAATTTATATATATATATGCATTTTTTCAAAATATGAAAATAAAGATAGATTATGATGAGTTAGAAGAAGTTAACAATTACAAAAGCCTTGGTCAGATTATTAATACAGATGGAAACATAATGGATAAAATTAATCATAGAATTAAACTTGGTTGGAGTGCTTTTGATAGAAATAACTTGATACTAAAAGGAAATATGTTTATGTGTTTGAAAAGGTAAATGTGTTTTACCAGTTCTTAATTATGGATCTTGGAATTGGACACTTAATAGAAGAGCAATACAGACTTCAGACCACTCAGAGAAGTATAGAGATATGCATGTTGGGAGTAACAAGAAGAGATCGAAAATGCAATATATTGGTAAGAGAACAAACAGGTGTTACTGACCTTATTGAAAAAATTAAAAGATTGAAGTGGAATTGGGCTAGACATATTACTAGAAGAGATGATAATAGATGACAATTGAAATCTTAAATTTGGATTCCAATAGATTGTAAAAGACCCAGAAAGAGACAACATGTGATCTGGATGGATGAAATAAGATAGTGTGCAGGGTGATGTGGAAAAGAGAAGCTAAAAATCAGAGATTGATTGAACTTGGAGAGACCTTCACTCTACAGTGGATTGATAATGTTTGTTGAAGATGATTTCAGCCTAGTTTACAAAAATGTATTCATTATCATCAACCATTATCAGTCCACTGCAGGATGAAGGTCTCTCCAAGTTCAATCAATCTTCTCTTATCCTTTAGCTTCTCTTCTCCACATCACCCCTGCACACTGTCTTATTTCATCCATCCATATCACATGTGGTCACTTTCTGGGTCTTTTACAATCTCTTGGAATCCAGATTTAAGATATCATTTGCCCATCTATTATCATCTCTTCTAGCAATATATCCAGCCAACTCCACTTCAGTCTTTTAATTTTTTTAATGAGGTCAGTAACACCTGTTTATTCTCTTACCAATATATTGCATTTTTGATCTATTCTTGTTACTCCCAACATGCATCTCTATACTTCTCTGAGTTGTCTGAAGTATCTGTATTGCTCTTCTATTAAGTGTCCAAGTCTCAACTGGTAAAACACATTTACCTTTTCAAACACATAGACATATTTTCTTTTAGTATCAAGTTATTTCTACCAAAAGCACTCCAACCTAAGTTTAATTCTATGATTAATTTCATCCATTATGTTTCCATCTGTATTAATAATCTGATCAAGGTATTTGTAATTATTAACTTCTTCTAACTCATCATAATCTATCTAGTTTCATATTTTGAGAAAGTGCATATATATATAATTTAATTTATAATTTAAAATGAAAAAATATATTATTTTACTTTTTTTAAAAAAATACTGTTATTTTCTTTTTACTTTTTAGTCAGGTCAGTGATAATCTAAAAAAAATACCTTTTTGATTTTAAAAATGTAGAGATTAATTTACCTGCAGCAAAACTGGTACCATCAATCTGTCATGTGATGCAAGTTCTGGAAAATTGTCTATAGTAGAAATAGTACAAAAAGAAAATGTTACCCGAAATGTTTACAGAACTATTTTTTTCCGTTTCTATCTACATTTCAAAATTGTGGATAGTTTAAATGATAATTTTTAATTTTAAATCTAGCAAACTTTAAGTTAAAGAAAATGCGACCAATAGACGAGAAAATTTTAATACATAAACCCCATATTTCGTCACTAATGGAGAGATCTAGGAATGTCCAAATCTGATTTTACAAGGATGGAAAAATTCAATGACCACCTGGACCAAGGACACTGAATGATCAACTCAATCCTGGTAAAAAATCGGTAGTATTTTTGGTACAAATCTATTTTTAATTACTTGAAATTCTATTTTTTTCTTCTGATTTTTTATTTCTAAACATTTTCTACATTATTTGTTGAGGTATGATTTTATATATGTGCAAAATAACCTGAGTATTTGCAATAATTTTGTTATAAACTAGTAATAGAATAATATATTGACCTAATTTAAACTATTCCATATATACTGCAAAGCTAATGATGCTATTAATGATATTCTGTAATAATAAATGATATTCTGTAATAAAATTCAGGGTGAAGGCTGTCATAATTATAGGTTGATATGGACATTAATTACTTAATATGTATTAGTCTGTTATTCAGGTTTGAATTATTATTATATTTGTTAGTTAGATAAAATTTAATCTATTTTTGAAAAGTACTCACTCAGAAGGATTTTTTTAAAAAAAATTCCCCCCATTTTTTGTTTAATTCTTTATGCTGTTGTTTTTGTATTTTATAGCTAGTTTTAATTTTTAAATAGCTATGAGCTCATTGTTATCTATATTTAATGTGAATTATTACACTCCTTGTCATTATAGTATTGAAAGTCAGAGTAATTGTTTTTCAAATGTATTGCATTACTGCCATTAATTTATCATTGCTATTTTTTTTTTGAGATTTAGTATGTTTTTGTTTAATTTCATAGGTTTTTATTATAGTTTTTCTTTTATTTAATAGGCTTTTGAAAATAGCACTCATGATTTGTAATTTGCATTTTACTTATTTTTCATTGAACTCTTCATGTGGGGGGGGGTTATATATTATACCAGTTTCTGTTTTTGTAATTTGAATTTTATATCATTTTATTCAATTTCTTTTTGATTTGTATTTTAGGATTTGTTTGATTTTTAATTTTTCAATTTGTTTGCCTTAGGCATTTTGTGAGGGAGGTTGAAGATTTGTTCTAACCATTTCTTGCCTCAGGTATTTTAATTTCCCATCAATTTCAGTGATTTTTGCATTTTAATTTTTCATCAATTTCAGTGATTCTTGCACTTTCATTTTCCAGCAATTTCAACCAATTTTGGATAGAAATTTATCAGTTATAGGCTTCTTAGTGGTTCTACAGCATCACCTAGTGGCTTGTTCAGTGTGACAAAAAAGTACCCAAAATTTTTAATAAAATTTTCTCTTCCCTTTTCAAATCTTTATAGATATACATTTTAGTTTTGATTTTAGAATGTTTGATTTTTGAAGTGGAGAAAGTCTCTGGTTCAATATATACAACTGATAGCAATTATATGTTTATGCTTTTTTTATATATAGATTAATCAGCAAGTGTATAAAGTCATATAACTAATCATTTAGCTAACACTGGAATCTCTTTGTAAGCTGATCCATTCTAAAACAGAAGACTGGATTATTGATATCTTCAGGAAAGATATAAATCAGGTAAATTCAGTCAATTCCATATCTAGCACACAATATGGGCTATGAAATACAAAAAGTTGGCACTTGCTTCCATGTGAATTCAAACTTTACCAACATGACATTAGCTACAACAGATGGCTATACTGTCTCATACCTTCAGTTATAACTTCATGATACTAAAGCTATATATTCTTGTAATCTTTTTAAATCGACCTTTTTATACTGTATAATGAAATTTAAAATAAACCCACAGTAATTAAAATTTTTCTTTATCTTGATTTTTAAAAAAGATATTAATTCTTTTTAAAATTCATCTTAATTAAATACCAATTGTTTATTTAAATGTATTTCTTAATCTTTTTAATAACATCTTTCTAGGATTTTTATTAAAATATGTTATACAAGCTTTAATTAAAAAATATCTTAATCTAATTAAAATAGACATTGGAATTTTGTAATTACTAGTATATCTATTGTAACATAAAAATATGTTTGTTTTATATATCAAAATCAGAACATTAAATAGACCTTTTTAAATGTTTAATTTATATTTTTTTATGTTCAAAATTATTATTTAAATCTTAACTGTTGTTCCAGTGTGATATAGTAAATATCGACAAAAAATTTGTTTGTATTTGTTTCTGCTTTTCTTTTCAACTTTTATATATATATATATGCACACTCACTACTATGTTATTGTATGCCATGAGATACATAACCTTCTCAATATACATATATTTAAAAATATAAAAATAATATAATTTATTTAGAAACCAAACCAAACAATATCTTTAACAAACAAGCAATGATTGAAAAACAAATGTTCTCAATAAGTGTGATCAATGCAAATATTCAGTGAGAAATTTTGTTAGCTATTATTATGAAAGAAAAGTAAAAAAAATATATATGTGAAAACCTGAAATTAATCTATTCAGAAAATAAAAAAATAACTGAAAAACAAACATTTTCATTAAGTATTATCATTGCAAACATTCTATAAGAAATTAAATTAGCATTTGCCCTTGTCACTAATTTAATTTCTTAAATAATGTTTCAATTCTTCATACTTATTGGACATTTGCTTTTCAATTATTATTTATTACTAATGATATTATTTTCTGATTTGTTTTCTAAATAAATTACATTATTTTCAAGTTTTTAAATGTGTTATATTATTTTTATGTTGTTTTTCCTTTTGTTTTCATTCATTTAAGCAATTTGCTGTTATTCCAAATAAAATTTTTCATTGAATATTTGCATTGAATATATTATTGAAATATTTGTTTTTTAATCATTGTTTGTTTTTCAAAGTTATTATTTTTAAGGTAGGTTTTCTAAAAAAATTATATTATTTTTATATTTTCAAAATATTACATTTTTTCATGTTTTTGATTTTTTTATAAAAAAAACATAAAACGTATCAATTAGCTCATTCTTATGTGTATTAATATGTATATAATGGTTCCATCAGTAGATAATATATACAAGCAATGAAATGAATACAGTGTTGCTTCTAAAGCAGAAGATCTTGTGGGATTAGTTGAACAATAAGAGTTTCTGTTTTCAAAGCAGCACAATTTATTAAATCTATTTTATTTACAACTTTTTCAATAACCAGAAGTGTAAATATTAATACTTGGATATCTCTTTAAAAAAGACATGTTAAATCCAATTCACGTTAGCAAAATTTGGAAAATTTATTGTAAAAAGTTTTCAAACTTTTGATAATAATTCAAATAAAAATTTTCAATTTTATGTAATTGTTTAAACTTTGTAAAGCTTTAATTGCTGAAAATTTCATTTATTTAACTGCCTAAATACAATATCTTTATTTTATTGGCAACATATTGGGTAATAATTTATTGCTAATTCATATACTGTTGTAGCTTTCATTAAAGGTGACCTCAAGAGATTAAAGGCAAATGAGAGCAAGTGAACAATTACAGATATGGCATGACTTCTAGGTAAAATTTTAAAATTTTAATTAAGTTAATTAAAAATAAAACAAAAACAAGATATTACAATAACATATAAAAAATATTAGTAATAATATACAAAATATCATGATTTTTTTAAAATCAATTATGAATAAAATTTATGTAAAAAGTAATAATAACAATTTGCATCTTAACTATTTATTTAAATTAGATAATTGTATTTTATTAATGAGAATGTAAAGAAAAAGTACTTTAAGCAAATTTAACATTCACATACTTACTATACTAATGAAAATTTTATTTTTTGTTTTGTAGTTTAGAAGACCATGATGCATTTCAAAGACAGAAAATTGAGTGAATATTCTTTTATTACCATCTTCGCATTAAAAATAAATAAATTTGCAATCAAGTATATTTTTTATTGTTAATAGTCTCCATTTAATTATATGTAGTATTCAATATAAAACAATTATCTAAATGGAGATATTATAATTTATCAAAATTAATAAAATTAATTTGTGCAGTAACTCGCAATAACATTGAAATAATTTTAACATCTTACATAGATTCAGATTATAAATAAAGCATGTATTTATATATGAACAGACTCATTTGCCACAGATAGGTTTGTGGCTCATGTATTTTATTCAAATTTTGGTTTAAATCCTTGAAACAAGTTGGGAGCAAATGATAACTATTACAAAATACATCACAACTTCTGGTTAAGAATGTTAAATATATTAAATTAACTGAAAACAAAAGAAAAAATTATATTACAATAAAATATAAAAGCCATTAATAATAATGTATTGTAGTGTCATATTCATAATGGTGTTGGTTTAAGATTGGCCAAGAAGAAGCATGAAAAAAAAAATTTTCTGGAGAGCATATTATTTTTTTATGATTTTTTTTTATATTTTTAAATGGCAGCCCATAATCAAATTTGGCTATGCTTCAAACACACTAATAGTAAATGGCTGGGATTTATATTTTGCAATGTTAAAATACACATTGCCATGATCAGTCCAAATATTTTTACTATTAACCTCTCTATGTTGAAAATACCAACCAGATATTTATGTGTTTGAGAATGCCTTCTGATCTAAAAGGGATATGGGATCTAATCAGAAACTAGACCAAATCTAGAATCTCTGATATCTTGTTAATGTGTAAAAATTCCTAGGAAGATTGAAGAATATACAGGAAAAAATATTTAAGAGAAAAATATATACAAAAAGAAAATTGTGTAAAAAAAAAAAAAAAGAATTAAATGTAATTAAAAATAATATATAAAATGTTTAAAGTTCATGAGTCTATAGAAAGATATATTTCAATATATTACATAATATATAATTCTAAAATATATTCTGGGTATAATACAACAGCAACAAGACTTAATAATAATTTTATATTCTTTTTTCTTTCTTAGTTATTTGTATTTTTTTAATTCAAACAGTTTTAATATTTTATTAATTGTATGTATTAATTGAAATGCAGGCTTATTATATACCTGTATCAATATATGTAATATGTATGGCATATGAGTACAGACTTTCACATGACCCACTACTCTCCACTCTATCTCATAATACTGATACAATTGAACACCTATATGTTGAAAAGGTAAATAATCACCAATATATGTATTTCATGCTAAACCAACAATTATCAGTTGGTCCAGATTATCATTTCCACACATATATGCAATAAGTGCTCAGATATATATTAAGATAGCCAATCTTTATACTTTAATGGACAGGATGGAATTATCAAAGGCGACTCTGAGGCTCAGATTCTCATCACACCCATGTTGACCTAAAGTCAATCTGACTCCTCATGTACAGGACATAATCCATTTAATACATAAACAAGGGATGGGCAGACATCTCTACTATGTAATAACTGAAATACAGGCTTATTATATACCTGTATCACTATATGTAATATATAGGGTATATGAGCACAGACTTTCACACGACCCATCACTCTCCACTCCATCTCATAACACTGATACATGTTGAAAAGATAAATAATCACCAATATCCATATTTCATGCTAAACCAGCAATCATCGTCAGATTTTCAATTGGATGGATGGTTGAAGAGTTGGAGTGTGGAGTGGATTGAAGCCTGTCCATTAAAGTATAAGATTGGCTATTTTAATATATATCTGAGCACTCATTGCATATATGTGTGGAGATGATAATCTGGACAAACTGATGATTGCTGTTTTAGCATGAAATACATATATTGGTGATTATTTATCTTTTCAACATATATGTATTCAAGTCTATCAGTGTTATGAGATAGAGTGGAGAGTGGTGGGTCGTGTGAAAGTAATTGTATGTATATAAAATTATTAGATACATTAGAATTATAAGAAACATATTATTTTAACATTTTTCTTAATTTTAATTCGTTTATGTGATAATATAAATTGACATTATTAAGCCTTAAAAGGGAATATCATGTTTAAATTTTATTTTATTGCTATCAGAAATCTAGTGTGTTAATACTGGTAGTCTTGATAAATGATGTTTATATATTGGCAGAGCATTTCAATTAATGATAGGGATTAACATGTAAAGAATAAAATGCTGTAATTTTAGTATGAAATATAATTATTTTTTTTAGCAACATATGCAGAATTTGAAAATCCAGTATGAGTTTGTTATATGTTAATCCAATTATAAATATACTAATAATTTTAATCGCATACGATTTTTACTTCTGATTAAATATATAGCATTTAGATATATAAATACTTCACGGAACAATCACGTCCGAATACATTACTAGAACAAATTGGAAACAGATTCTAAAGAACAATTTTAAGTTTCTTTAGAATCTGCTTGTTCCTTGAAATATATATTATAATAATAATAATAATAAGAAGAAGAAGAACACCCCCACCACCACCAACAACAACAATAATCATCATCATCTCCTTGTGATAAAAAATCACCCATGGAGCTTAACAAAAGTACATATGCAAGTAAAATAAAAAACATTCATATAGAATAAAATAATTAAATAGAAATAAAAAGTTTTTCATTATCATCAATTATAATCCAGTCTATAATGAATTTTCTCAAAGTTTTCCTTGATATGTCATTAACATTAAATCCAATGTTCATTATAAAAATATTATAAAATCTTCGACCAAGATAACATTTCTGATATCTACAATGAGTTTTAAAGTATGTTGGTTCAAATAATAAATCAAAATCACTTGATCTAGTCACCATTATTGATGAAGAATTATTTTTATTCATTCCTTTGTATTTAATATAATAACACAAAATATTCACTAAAAATAATTGATTACTAGTTAAAACTCCAGCGCACTTATATAATTCAAATCTTGACAAATCCAAAGTTTTAAACAAAATAATAATAACAATAATAATGATGATGATGATGCTGCTGATGATGATGATGAGAAGAAGATATATAGTTAAAGGACCAATTTACTTCGCTTATTTATATACATTTATATTAGTTAACTTTATTAAATTTTTGTATATTTATTAACTTTATTAAATTTTCATCAAGTATAAAACTCGGTAATTTCTTTTTTTTTTTTTTTTGCTACTACATTCTCTAATCATGTGTGTGTGTGCATAGATAATATATACTTAATGATGATAATATTTATGTATTGATAATAATAGTATGTGGTGGTAATTATGATTAAATAAAGGAGAATTACTTATAAAGTTGGTTTATAAATAGCTATAAGTTAATGTCAATGTCAAAGAACACAATCATGAATATGGATTTTTTTGATCAGCTAAAATTTGGAGAATGGGGTTATTATCTGCAAGAATAGAGTCCATTGTTCTAAGTTGATGATAGCGCTCTCATAGATTAGCCATGAATTACAAATTAAAACTTGTTGCTGTCATATATCCTGGTCAAAATTTTTGGAAAATCAAAGTATATAATCTCTTTCAGTTATAAAAATAATATCACAATATAAAACCCAGTTTGACTTTAGTTATAATAATGGCTTCCCAATCATGAAGAATATTACCATGCCTGAGGAAAATATTATGAATCACTTAGGACATAAAGTAGATAAGATAGTTTCATAAAGATCATATTCATGACTTTAAATTGTTTGAATAAAATGGCACCAACTAATATTGTAATATAAAATCCAAGATAAGAAATTATTATTGTTTTGAGAAAAATGGAATAAATATAGAGAGAATTTATTTGTAACATGACTGAAAAAATAGCCAAAGAGATGTCACATATATACATGCACTCTCAGTATGAGAAAAGAACAAATAAAAAAAGTAGGATGAAATAAAAAAAATAGGTAAAATAATGAGGCAGGCTAACTAGAATGAAATAGAATATAAGATCAATTTAAAAGATTGAGGCATTTGAAAAACAGGGAGAATTCAGAGACTTGTTTTATGCAAAGTCTTTTAATGATTAACTTCCAATTAGAAAATGATATTAAGACAATAAATGATAAAAAGTAAAGCAAATAGTCAAATTAAGAAAGAATGGAAAGTGAACAAAAATTTTCAGCAGAAGAAAGTCAAAATCAATATGCACATCAAGATCTTGTAAATCAAAATAAAATATCAACAGCACAGGAGATAATTAGAGTAGCAAACTTAATAGGAGAAATTTATCTGATGATCAAAAAATATAAGCATGTGTGGAAACATAATTAAAGAAAATTAAAAGATGATTAATAAAATGAAAAAGTTGAAAGAAAGCATGTTAAAGAAGACATGAAATGAAAGAAAGCATAGCTAAAAATATTTAAAAAATATGAATAATAAAAAGTTGACCTTGAAAATAAAAAAGAAGACAATAAAAAAGAATATTAATTAAATTAATGAGATGAAAGAAGGCAAAGATGAAAGAAATAATGGTTGTAGAAATCAAACAATGACTCAAAAAGTGAACAATAAGATAGAATAATATAAAAAAAATTAACACAACAAATATTGGAACTAACAAAGAAAGATGGCTAAATATGGCCTAAATTGAATAGAAGAACTATCAGAGAAATATGTAGTCAGAGAAGGAAGAGTGTAGTTTAATGTTTTACATTAAATTAAAGCTGAGACTGTGGTAAAGCCAGTTAAATTTTTGAGAGAAAAATATTTTATATATTAGAATCAAATTCTGTAAGGATATATTGTAACAGAAATCAGTATAGAATGACTTTCAATATAATTTTGGTTAACCTAACCTCCATACAGACAAACAGAAGGTTAATAATAGTTATGATGATTGAACTTCAACTCTAGAGATTTATTTTTATATAACTAATGATAAGCATGCATTCCAGTCTTTATTAGGATGTCATCTTTCATATGGAAAAAAATCTTCTGAACAAAATAACTTCAAACATACCACTTCCACAATCTCCAACATTCAGCAATTTCTTAACAATCAAACATTGTTTCTATTTTTATATCAATACAGAAATTATAAGTGTTAGAATGGAAAATTGAAATGAAATCTAAGATATATAATAGCATTGACATAACTTAAATTTTTTATACTTAATATTAAAAAAATTATATTATATAATTTTAAAAAATCATTTCAGAATGAAATAATAAAATATGCATACAAAAAAAAAAAAAACTTAACTACCAATCATATAAAAAATATAGCAAATGAAATACAATAAGTATGAACTTATAAAGTTCTTTTCTAAAGTTTTAAAAAGTAATGCTAGCATTGTATTAATTGTATTCTTATATTATTCCATGACTGATCAATTTGGACACATTCTACAATATCTATTATCTTTCCATTGATCCAGTTATTTATCTGAAAAAATTATTATGCATTTTCCCTTAAATATTCAGAGACAGACAATGATGGAGATATATTTCCTTCATAGGTACAGATGATTTATAAATTATCCAGATGTTGTGGCATTTATGGATTGAGTTTCAGGAAATCCCAAGAGATGGCTTTGTAGTTGATGTATGCTTAGTTCAAATTAACACTGCATATTTAGTAGCTTCTTCACAAAGTAACTACTCATGAATAAAGAGTTTTTATTTCTTTTACTTGCAATATATATTTGAAGGCACGTTTTCTTTCAGGACAGTAATATATATATAACTGAAAAAGAGTTACAGTTCAAAAAGAAAAAAAAACTTTTCCTGAATCTAGGATATAAACTAAATTTCCATAGTCAATTATTTTTAATAGTATAGTTCTCTCAACTAGTAGCTTCTAGACTGTGTGTGTGCATATATATATATCCCTTTGTTGTAATCTTTTCTTCAAAAAATGTGTAAGGTTGTACTTGTATTTCAAATATTACAGATTTCAGTCTGTATCCTGACCATCCCTCTATTATGTATTTAAATGGACAAGGTCCCATACATGAAGGGTCAAAGTGACATAAAGTCAACATAGGCATGGCAATAATATTGGCAATAACAAATGATTTGGGCATGCCATCATTAGATTGCCAATGGTATGGATGGCTGAAGAGTTGGAAGGTGAATTTGATTGAAGGTTGTCCATTAAAGTTTGAAGATTTTCTATCTTAATATAAACCAAGCATTGATTATATATATATGGAAGATGGTGATCTGTACTAACTGATCAATGCTGATTTAACATAAAATAAGTATATCGGAGATCATTTATCTTTTTCATATGTATGTGGTCATACGTTTCGATTGTATGAGATAGAGTGGATAACTGAGGGAGCTTGAACGTTTGTGTTCAAATACCCTCGAATTAATATTGAGTAATAGATTGCTTTTTTTTTTCGTTTCTTTTTAGTTTAATTAATACAGAATAATAGATTTATAAATTCCTTTTTTATCTCTTAATCTAATAAGGTTCTTCTTTTTTTTAATGCAGTTACATAGCTTAAATTTATCTTAAATTATTTTTTTTATTAAAACAAAATTTCCTGAATTAAATGTATTCATTATATTTACTTTAAGAAATTTTATTAGTTTTATTTATTTATTTCTTTAATTATTTTATTCAAATAATGCAATTCTATATACGTATCTTATATGCACATACATACTATTTAATTGATTCTTTCATTCCAACTTAAGAAAAAAAATTCAAAATAATAAAAATTAAAAAAAAAAAAACTTGATGTCTTTTTCTGGACTAATGCCAATACTCTTAGATAATCTGATTCTGTAGATATGAAAGCAGGCCTTAATAACTATGCAAACTTCAGTCTAACTTTAGTTTAATTTATATAGCTGTTGTGTTTGGTTAGGCTTACAGATTTAGTTCCAAACCAACAGACAAATGATGACAACTACTCAACAATTAATTAATTAATTAATATGTACAAATCATTAGTTACAAAAAATATACACATGCTAAGTATTTTCCCATATGTGTAGATTTTTTTTCAAACTGTAGTTTTGATTTTGCCAAGTGGGAGTCACAAAAACATCTAAGAATGCCAATTTTTATTTATATTGACTCTATTGTGAATTTAATTGAAAGGGGTATGTTGTTGATATGTTTCCAGAAAGTTTGTAGTAGTGCTCCACTATGTGTCCATACAACAAATATATCATTAACATAGTGAAGCCAAACAATGGGTGGACATGAAGGAGTCTTTATGACTGTGATTTCAAGTTCTTCCATGTAAATATTGCTAATCAGGGGTAACAATGGTGAGACCATAGCCATTTCTTGATTTCTTGGAAGAATCTGTGTTGTATTGAAAATAGGCTGATGTTATACAGAATGTTAATAGTTCCAATATACTATCAATAGGAAGAGTTGTTCTGGTTTGTAAGCTATTATCACCACTTAATCTTTTTCTTACAATAGATGTTTATTCACATGGTACATTTGTGAATAAACATTCTAAATCAAAGCTTACTAGTATGTCAGTTGTTTTAATTTTCATGTTCTTTATTAATTCTACAAAGTTTTTTGAATCTCTGACAAAGGACTGGGTCTTGTATGCCAAAGGACTAAGAACTTTCAGAAAAAATCCTGACAAATTTTGGCAATGTAAATTTCTAGAACTAAAGCTAAGTCTTAATGAAATATGAGCCTTATGGATTTCAGATAGTCCATAAAGATGAGGAATTCTACTCAAATATAATGTTAGTTTACTTTTTTCTGAATCATTGAAATACTTGTGGTGCTTTTTGCATAATGCTTGTAACTTTGTTTCTATAGTCGGTATCGGATTTTTTTGCCACTTCTCTGCATTAGCCTTCCATGAAGAGTTATTGTATTTTGTTGTCATAATTAGTTGTATCCATTACAATCATTGCATTTCTTTTTTCAGCAGAGAGAATAAATATAGATTTCCACACATCATAGGATATGTTTGACTTCAATTTTTGTTGCTTCTCAAGTGTTCTTTTTATTCTATAATGTTATTCTGCTGCTGCTTCTAAAGGCAATTTTTGAGTGACTTCCTCAGTAGTTGCCATTATATCTAATAAAGGGATAATAGAAGGTGTGATGGCAATGTTTCTTTTTTTTTAGAACAAATTTTAGCATCTTTTAGATTTTTATAATTAAATTTTTTTATCAGATAAAGTGGGTACACTGATTGGTACACTATGACTTATTGATATGGTTTGCAAGTTTTTTCTTTTGGAATTTTTTTGAAAAAAGCAAACTAACATCATATTTTCTGAAAAATTCCTTTTTTTATTGCCTACCTAAAATGCATAAGGTTCATGTTTCATTATGACTTACTGTTAGTTCTAGAAATTCACCTTGCCAAAATTTGTCGAGATTTCTTCTGAGGGTTCTTAATCTTTGGCATACAAGATCCAGTCCTTTGTCAAGGATTCTAGACACTTTGTAGAATTAATCAAAAATTATGAAAATTGAAAGAACTGACATACTCTAATCTTTGATGTGGAATGTTTATACAAAATGTGCCATGAAAAGAAGCATTGTCTATTGTAAGAAAAAGATTAAATAGTTTACAAACCACAATAACTCTTCCTATTGATAGTATAATGGAACTATTAACATTCTGCATCAAAACAATCTACTTTCAATACAATGAATTCTTCAACAAAATTAAGAAATGGCTATGGACTTACCATTGTGACCCCTAGTTACTAATATTTACATGAAAGAACTTGAAATCACAGTCATAAAGATTACTTCACATCCACCTAAAGTTTGGATTCACAATGTTGATGATACATTTGTTGTATGGCCACATGGTAGAACACTAGTACAAACTTTCTGAAAACACAACATATTGTTTTTAATTAAATTCACAATAGAATAAGAACAAGATCAAAAATTGGCATTCTTAGATGTTTCAGTGACAAAACTCTCTCATGACAAAATCAAAACTACAATTTACAGAAAATCTACACACAAAAAAAAAATACTTATCATATATATTTAATCACAACAGAAACACAAAATGTTGAGTTATACTATCACTATGGAACTGAGAAAAAAAAATTTGTTCAGAATCTAGTAATTTGAAAAAAATAAAAGATTTATAGAGAACAAACTCTTATGAAAAATGATTATCCATCAGCTGTTATTAAGAAAACATTAAAGAGATAACAAAAAGAATTATCAAAAGAAAAAACAATTATTATACTGTAGTGTACACTGCATTCCAAAAATAGTAGACAAATTAAGGAAAATCTAAAATCAGTATAAATCAGAACAGCCTTCCAGAGCCATACCAAACCATGAGAAATTTTAACATCTACAAAACCTAAACTTGAAATGCTGAAAAGAAAAAAACTATATCTATGAAATACCATGTAAATGTGGAAGAATGTATATTGATGAAATAAGTCAACCAATTGAAAAGTGATTGCAAGAGCACAAACTGGTGATTGGAAGAGAGAAAACAGATGTATCTAAAGTAGCAGAGCATGTATGTACCAATGAACATATGTTCAATTTTAAAAATTAAAAAATATTCAATAGAGAGGAAAAAATATAAAGAAAAAAAATTCAAAAAAGCTACTCACATGACAATGGTGAATAGCTCCATAAGTCAACCTAATGTGACTATACGTAATGTATGAAAACTATTAATCAACTTTGTCCTTGGGAAAAAGTGGACAAATCAAGAGGAACCTTGTAGATGATTATATGAAATTTCTATTGGTTGTTGCCTTTGGCAGGGTGGCTCAGTTGGTTAGAAAGTTACCTTATAATTCAATATTTACTAATCTAAGAGTTCGGGTTTGATTCCCACGCTAGTACTGTCATTAGAAGAGAGGCGAATAATACTTCTTGAAACGTTATGCATATATTAGCCTCTGTGCTATTTTTAACAGTTAAATAAACTTAAATTTTTTTAAAAGATTTTTAGTACTTAATATTAGATTATGGAAATAGTCTAATATATAAATACAATTAAAATACCATCATCACAAATCTTTTGGAAAATACATTATATATAAAGTGCGTATTTAGTGTCTTTTTCACTAAATTATTCACATAAGTACTTAATAGAAATTAAATCAACTTAATAGAAATTAAACTGATGTTAGATCAACTCATGACTCCATGCCAGAAATATTCCTTAAAATTGCACCCTGTTTACTCACATCTGGACACATCATACAGCTAAATAAAAATGTTTGTTAATAAGAAATTGTTTTTTTATATACATAATTAGAAAAATATGCAGAGGAATCGTGTTTCTTAAAATTTTTATAAATAATGAAATTTTAAATTTATAAAAAAAATTTTTTTTTTGTAATTTGATTAAATTAATTACTTTTCATTAGTCAAAAAAAAAAAAAAACTGATTAAAATGTTGGAAATCAAGAGATTTGAAATCGAATTGTTTTTGATTTGCACTTTATGCTATCAAGGAAAAAGAGTATAAGTAAAAAAGCTTTTCACAACAGAAAGGGCAACATTAAAAATTAAGATCATGGCTAACTAAATCTGTCACTTAAATTTAAAATTGTTTGGAGGCAAAGGACATTGAAATAAAAGAGAAAGAGAAGGTGTACAATGGGTAAAATTTCCAGTATTGTAAGCTGTAACTTGGGTAAATTGAAATGAAGTAATTCAAAGTATGATTTATTTACTCAGATCTTCACATTGCCACATGTACTAATAAACTGTATGATAGAAAAATAGCCCAAATATCTGTGAAAACTTGAAATAATTTCAGAGGGATACATGGAACCCAAATTAGAAACAAGCTGAAATGTTTAAATCTCATAAAAACATATCCAAGAGTGTTTCTTAAACAAGAAAAACAATAATTAAAAATATTACCAGTAAAAGTTTGAAAATGCATTGAATATATTATGTCATGACTGATATTTGAAAGGAATTGGGATGAAAAATATGCAATAAAATCACTTCAATTTTACACTATTTTAAAAAATGTAAATAAGCAAAAAAGTATAAATAAACAAAAAAAACATTCTTTTACAATACAGCAATAATAAATTTTACATTTTAGAGCACCATATGCAATCATCACATGATCATTATTTCCTATGCTTACACAAGCTGCTAAAACAATAGGGTCACCCAGTGCAAGCCATAGTAATGAATTTGATGCAAGGAAAGTTTATGCATAAACCCCCTATCTAGTACTTTGCTCATCCAATAGCCTGACTAGCTTATGGATTTCATCAGTAAGGATCCTTAGAGTACTACATCTAGATCTTAGAATCTAATGTAATGTTTAGGGACTTAATACTAATCCAGACCATGGAGTGATGATGACTATGGTTATTAAAGAACCAAAGACACCAAAATGTATAAATACTGAACTGGGATCAGATCTGTATGACTATAAAAGTAAATGAGTGTAAATTGAAAACAATATTGTATTTTCATTTTGGTCTCATAGCTTTATAGTTAACTAAAATGATAAAAGGTGGCTGCTAGAAGGTTGTATTGGATTTTTAGATCTATGGATAGGCTCTCAAATCCAAGGCTCTTCACTGATGAAAGCCACAACTAGAAATGAGTCTGATGATATTGAATGAGTAGGCATTAGATAGGAATTTTATGCACAAAAACTTATTCCATCCATTGATTATTGACTTGCAGTGGGTGGCACTACTGTAAGAAGAATTTGATGCTATTTTTTTTTCATATCATTCATGTTTATTGATAATATTTCTTTGTCTTTTGTTAAAAGCATTTACACTTTATTCCTTGCTTTGTAGTTCTTTTTGAATTTAATGTACAATACTCCATACAATAATTCTAAGTGCAATGCTAAACATCTTACAAAGTTTAAAAACATTAGTAGCATCAATATGGACTTTAAAAACATGAAAGCAATTACAAAGGCTATATCTCTGGTGATAACATGATGGTTATTATGTTTCCATATGAAAAAAAAGTTATTGAAGAAAAAATTTACTACCCAGAGCATATTTAATTGCTATGAAAGTCTGAATTTTGCATTTATAATAAGTTGTTTTTTTTTTTTAATTTATTGAAGGAATGTGAATGAGTGGAAACCCACACAGTTAATATATAAATATGCACCCTCAATTTATTATTAATAACTTTTTTTAAAAATGTGGTTTATACTACACTTTGAATTTCTAAAAGCATATCATACATATAAAAATATTTTTGTTATATATGTGTGATTGCTGAAAAATACTATGCACTTGCAGTTCAATAAACTATATATATATATATATATATATAAAAAATAAAATAAAAAAAAAAAAAAAAAAAAAATTCTATTTTAATCAAAGATTATTAACAAAATATAAGCTAAGCATAATGCATGTGAAGGGACTTGGAACAAAATATAGGGGATATTGCAGCTTCATTATATATTTTAATATTTTACATAACCTATATCTAAAATATATAGTAAAATTTATTTGTGACAATCATTAGAGATCACTTCATTACACATGCATTGTAAACTAATAAACACTTTTAAGGAATACTCTCTCCTTTCCAAACACAAGATAGTCTTTTGAAAATATAGAATAAATCCACTCTACACTTTTAATATATATATATATATATGTGTGTGTGTGACTTTTAATTCCATTTGCTGTTTTAATTATTGACATTGCAAAATTTTTACAATTTACGATAGCGCTATATAAATAAATAACTCATTAAAATATATTAGGTAAAATACTTCTAATCAATAATGTATTCTATATTGTAAAGGTAAATAACTACAACAGTATGAGTTTGAATCCATAACCAATGCTGCACAGTATACATTGTGAACTTCAGCTTTTGTCTTAAAGCTAAATAACAAGTTTTGTAGCAGCATAGTATAAAAAATTTTTTTTTCAATAGTTTATTTTTTCTGATAAGCAAACTTTATCACTAATTAATAATTAAATGCTTAAATATTTGATTAGCCAAGTAAGAAAACATTTATAATTTTTATGACTTAAAAAGTAACCTTAAGAGCTAGTTTATAATGTTTCAATTCCTTAAATAGCTCTATTATAATTTTTAACTGATTAATCATAAAGGCATTACTAATGTAAAGTATTAGTAAGTTTAATTTTAAAATATTGAAATTACAACTACTCTAGTTTACTCAAAATTTAATATTAGGGTAAAACTTTAAAGACAGGCTCAAATCCTTAAGATTAGGTTGCTAAGGTTTAAATTACCTGTAAAAAATATTTAATCTTAATTGTAGTAAAAATATTTTAATTAAATAATCTCAAATTTAATTGATTAAAAAATAAATAATTTTAAAGCTAAGACTTAAAAGAATGGGATGTGAGTGTACATCCTTGCATATTAAACTATTTCTTCAAAAACTTCCTTGTTAAACTTAAAATTGAAGTTATTCTTCAACATCTTTATTTTAAAAAGATACAATTAACTAATATTGTAGGATCATGTTAAATTAAAAAATGTTTAAAGAAACATATTATAAGATAATATTCTGTTTAAAATAATGTAACTGTTATTATATAATGTTTTATCTTTCATTTATTATTATATGTTTAATTTTCTAATTTTTTTTTTTTTTTTTAAATGTTTAATTTTTAAAAAAAAGTAATAATTAATTGACTAGATATTATTTTTCCAGAAAGCTCTGGAAATATGCAAATAAGTTTATTTTTAGCAATTTTCTTAGAATACAAAGAAGTTTGTGACTTCTGATCACTATAGATCAACTGAGAATAATCAAAATGTCAATTTCTAGCCATCAAAATTGGTCACATGATTTATGTTAAAATAAAGCTGGTGAATGTACTTGTATACACTTGCTTACACTCCTGCTTGAAGAAAAAAAAATCAACTAATAATTTTGTCTAAGTTGTAACTATTTTTAATTAAATTTATTTTTGTATTAAAAGTTTTCAAAAGAATGAATTTCTAAATTAACCTTATCCAGGCTCAATATATCTACCAGCACTTGAAATTTCATTATAGAGAATGCATTATGGGAAAGTCAACAGAATACTCAACAGAAATTGAATTGTTTTCACTAGAATTAAATACTTTGATGAGTTTTGAGAAAAAGTGTCATCATCATTTCTGTTTTGTAAGAACTTTTATTAATTCTATTTTACATACTATAAGTAGATGATATTACAGAATTAAATTTTAAGATAAGCTGAAAGCATTGAGAACATTAAAGACTTTACATTATTATAGCTATTCTTTAAGCAATTTTTATTTGAAGAATATTTCTTAAATGTTTCATGTATTAAAAAGAAAAGGTTTCCTTTGGAATTAATTCATTTAAAGTGAAAGACTTTTAATCCAAATAGCAGAAGCTGTTTTATAATTATGAAATATTTTTAAAATGTCATACATAAATTCATACATGTATTGATAAGAAGTATTTAACTTATATCAAGCTTTTTCAAATGCAGTAGTTTTCTTAGAAAACTTAAATTATTTGGACACTTATATGTATTTTTTTTAAAAAATGCATTATGAATGAATGACTTTAAATTAATATAACATACATTATTGTTATTATTATGAAACATTTATTCAAAAAATAACATTCATTTATTAAAAAGACAAATTATTTAAAAAGCTATTGTCTTTAAAATGAAATTTAATATTATTTTCAGTGACATGAAAATGATTTACTTGCTAAATATCTTTATTATATCTACTTTGGTAAAACAAAAAAAAATATTTTCCTACCACTTTGAAGTTAAACTTATTAGTGTGTTATTTTATGGAAATTTAATATATTATAATATGTACTTTTAAATATGATATATTCCTGAAAGATGAATGCAAAGTTATTTTTTTAATTATTATTTCCAAAATTATTGCTTTTATTAACAGCTAGAATAAATTATTACATATTTAAAATGTGAATGCTCCTGAATTATTAGAATAAAAGTTTATCTATGAATCTATTATCCTCTATTTTTTCAAAACATTCTCTTTTTATTATTATTATTATCTCGATTCTAAAATTATGACTTTGAAAAAATTACTTCTTAATTCTTATCATTAATATGTGCTTTCAAAAGATATATGAAGTTAAATGATATTCTACTGAAATATTAAATATGCATCATTATTTGTGCTTTTATTCATGAAATATATTTCATCAATTTGAGTGGTCATACTTATTTGTGCTTATTTTTGTTTTGTAAAATATTGCACGTGTAAGTTAAATATGCTATATTATAATAAGCTGGAAATCTGTAAGATACTTTTATTTATCAGTGTGTATATCCTGTCTAGGGGTATAAACCAAGATGGACTCTTTTTATTTTACTTTATTTTGGTAAAGGGTATAGTTATTAGGTTTAAATATTCATGATATTATAAAAAGATATTATTATTATTTTATGCATTTTTTTATTTGGTATAATTTTTATAAATCACTTATTAAGTATATTATTAAAAGTTCTCTGAATATTGATAATGGTACATTTTAAATATATTATATTTGTCCCTATCATGAAGTTATTTATTTTGAATATGTATGCAAAATGCTGAAAAACGTAAAAGCTGATGTATATTTTATTATATATTTTTATACCTATTTTTTTTTTATTAAGCTATGTTTAGCATTAGTTATTAATTTATCAGATTTACACATCAGTTATTTGTTGCTATTTTTAAGATATTCTAACATTAGCATCTCTTTTGTATTGAGTTTATTTTATTTGTCAGTATATTTTAATAAGATTGAAGCATTAGAATCTCTTATATTGTGATATTTTTTAATGAATTATATTGTTTTTTATCTTATATTCAAGCATTTAATTCTTTGTTAAGGCAAGTCATTTTATTGTTGTTCTTTCTTGATAGTCCATTCTCATTATCTTTATGACTAGTATTAAAATTCTATTTCATTTATTGCCCTCAGATGTAGGTGACTTTCATTTGAGTTCATGCCATCATTTACTTGCCTTATTATCCCTAATGTGGATTTATTTGTGATGTATTTTTGTATAAAACCACAAGGTAATGTACTATTGTGATTTTATCTTGGCAATTGATATATTTTTGTAGGTACTGAGGAATGCCACCTTTACCTTCAGTTCACACTCTTAGTATATCTGAGTGTAGGTTGTTTATTTTGATGTGTAGATCTTGTAGCTGTGCTTTCCAGCACCTCAAAATGTAAATCTAATAAATATTTAATATTAAAATTTTAAAATTGTATATGTGGCTTCAGTAAAGAATATACATCTTCTTCAGCATTCATCTCACCACATGGATTGATAAGTTATATTTTATAAAGTTATTAAATACATTCATTAGGGACATTATAATAGAACTATTGTTTTGTAAAAATGAGAGAAAATTATTTAAATATCAATATTGTAGGTTTTATTAACCAACACCATATTATTTATTTTTTTACTTATCCATTTTAAACTGTAAATCACAATTCCCTTCCATATTAAAGTTTGCTTAGTATCTGAAGAATTCATCTTGATAATATTGTAAGATAACAATACTGTTTGTTTGTTAAATGTTTTAATGTCAAAATAAATGTTATTTTTATTGTTAACTTATTTTCTTGACTGTTTATCATCATCTGCATGCCTTCAGAAATCTAAATATCATAAAGCTTATCATAAACTGTCCTTACTTTTATGCATTTAAAGTACATACATTTATAGAATTTGGCATGAGAATCACTATTAAAATTGCATCTCTGTTAAGAATACATCCAAAAAAAGAGATTATTTTAATTATTATAAATAATTATATTTATTTATTTATTATTAGAAGATCACTTTAGTCAATTTCATTTATTAAAAGATCACTTTGTCTTATTGAAAAAATTACTTTGTTTAATCATTATAAATTCAAATGATAAAATTACTTAGTTTGAATTCAAAGAATATTTAAAGAGAATTTATTAGTGTGATAATTGGAGTGGCCATAAAATCTCTTATCCACTCATTATATCTGAATGTTATCCTAGTGTTTATTTTAAATTTTAAAATTATTATGGTAATTTAGGAAGACATTATCTTAAGGTAAGAGTATGTCTCTTGGCTTTGTTTACTATGATCTCATTATTTATTTAATAGATTTTTCAAAAATGAAAAGAGAAGAATAAAATTTATAATTATTAAAAATATTAGTCATATAAACCCTGAAATATCCATAGTACATATAAGATTATTAGAAAAAATTATTTCACTTAAGAACGAAAATTATTTCAAACAAGAAGTCCATGTGAAAAGACAAAAGAAAACATGCTTATATTTTATAAAGAAATTGAATAGTAAATGTGATCATGAAAATAAGGTACTCATTATGGTTGATGAGTTAAAGTAAACTAACCCTTTAATGATATATGCTTTAAATATTAAAAGCCATTATATTTTAAAGAGAGTATGAAAAGTTGTCTCCTGTTAATTTGCTAATGTATTTCCATTATTTTAATAATGTTTATCTATTATTATTAATACTCTTATCACTGAGGTATATGGCATTCAAACTCTGAGTTTAGCCAATGTAATATTAAAACTTAGCCAATGTATCTGATTGTTTATCAGATCATTATTAGTTTATAGTGTTGGAGATTTGGTGAGATTATGTTAATGTTGATCCCTTTTTATGTGGCTGTATATTCAGCTTGCAAAATATATTGGCTTTCAGTCGGTTTGAAGGTTCCAGTCAATCACCCTTTGTTGTTCACATTGTGGTCATTATTATCTCATTTTCTATAGGTTACAATATATATATATATATTGGCAGCAATGAGAAATATTGATTACGATATTTTACTGTGAATGTTTAGGTGGTTACTGGTTCGAATTTAATAATATATATATATAACACTATTGTTTATAACAATAAGTTGTTTAATAAAATTTCAATAATATCACAAAGTTTTCATAATAATTGTAACCAATGAATCCAAACTCAGTGAGAAAAAGCTCTATAACTGTTACTGTCAGCAAGAGATATAATAATTTATAATATTTTAAGATTGAATAAATTCACTAGAATAATTTAAACAATGAAATATAAATTTAATAACAATTAAATCAAAATTAAAATAAGGTCAGTAGAATATGGCTATACATATAAATTAAGTCTTCTGATTTTGATTAATACCAAAAAGAAATCCACTATTACATTCTAATTTAGATATATGTCCCAATATGTTTATATAAAACACATCTATATATAAGCACACAAACATGTGGTATAATAATTTATAAATACATTTGAATTGTCATAAACCTATAAATGAAATTCATTTTTATAATACACAATTAATGATTGATTTAACATATTTGTGAGTGCATGGAAATATGTGCACACACCTGAATTTATATCCTAATATTTTGTTAGTTAATAAATAAACTTATTCCAATAAAATATTCTCACAAGACATAATTAATTCAATGACAATATATATAAAATTCACATGTGTGTATATAATAAAAAATAGATAGTACGAATCAAAGTTATTAATTCATTACTTCTAATGGTAAAAAAAGTTTTTTTTTTTTTTAAAAAAAAGAAAATTATCGTAAGATTCTGGAAAATTATTATGAGATTCAGTTTAGAAAGTTTTTACCCCCCCGGCTTCCTGTTTCTTCATTTAAAATAAAGATTTTCTGAGTTCACTTTTTTTAAAATTTCAAAATAAAATCATTTATGAATACATCCTTTGTTTTTAGACACTGTGTTACTTTTAAATTAGATATTTTAATAATCATCATTTTCATAAAAAAAGTTTTTGTTTTTAATAAATAAAACTGGAAATGGTCATTTATTATTTTATTCCATTATTCTAGTTTTAGTTGAATAATTTAATCAAAAATTATTTACCTTTAAAACCAGCTAAGATCTGTACTTTATATACATAATGCAGAATTTTTGTCTGTGCATTTTTGCATATTGATAAAACTCCACATATAGCATGATAATCTCTTCATAAGCTGGTCCCTTCTAAAACCATAGATTGGCTTATTGTCATCTTTGTAAAAGATATAAACTAGTAACTGTTGGCATGCAGTGAGCTCTCTTCAGTCTCTATGCTGTCTAATACATATATATATATATATATATATATACAGGCTATGAATTCCATAAAAGCTGGATCTTGCATCTATAGGAATCCAAACTCTACTGTTGTGAGCAGTGGCTGAATAAACTGTCTCTTGCCTTCAGTTATAACTTCATAGTCATTTTGCTGTCATAATCTGTAAAAACTTTCCTAATGTCTTTTTTCCAAACTTTTTATAGTCAAAGTGGAATTTAAAAAAACTACAGTAATTAAAAGTTCTTTATTTTGATTGAAAAAAGTTAATAACACTTTTCAATTCACCTTAATCCTTTCTCAATATAGAATTTTTATCAAAATATTTTATATAAGCTTTAATTTAAAAAATTCTTTAATCAAAATAGATAGTGGAATTTAATAATTACCAGTATATCTATTCTAACATAAAACATGCTTAATTTCAAAATCAGAATTAATAAAATATTAATTAGACCTTTGTAAATGTTTAATTTATAATAAAAATTTTAAATTCAAAATTACTTAATCCTTAACTGTCATTACAGTATAATATAAAAAATATCTACAAATTTTTTTGTTTGGTTTCTACTCCTTTCAACTTTACATATATACATGCTTACACACTATTATGTTGTTGTTATATCATGAGACACATAACCATCTCAATATATACTGCTGTTTATATTATCTTTCTTATCCTATTGCTGTAAAATATTCTTGAATCCAAACTATTAATATTTATTAATTTATTATACACTATCATATGCTAGACTTTTTCATACTTTGATTATATTTAAGTGTAAGAAAAGAGATATCCAAGCCAAAAAAAATAAATAAAGTTTTAACTGACAACAAAAGTCAATTCAATTTGGTAAAGATCAAAACAATAATATAATAATAAACAATAATTTATTAACAAAAATTACATGTAAGTTGGTTCCATCTATATACTAGCAATTCCCAAATGCAGATGTATAATAAAATATGTCACAACAATTAATATATTTTCAGTTTCTAAGTATATACTCATGATTCCAAATGCAGATATAAAATGGAATATATTGCAACAGTTGACATGTTTTCTGTTTTAAGTCTATACTAGCGGTGCCAACTAAAATATAACATCACAATGATTCATATATTTTCAGTTTTTAAGTCCAAGGTCTTTTAATATAATAATGTGCACTATTTTATGAGTAAAAATATTTAGTCATAAACCATGGGTATTCTTGTTTATAATTATGGTTGTCTTCATAACTTCACTTGACAAATAGATTTTTTTTTACAGTTTAGTGGGGCTTTCCCTTACTGGCATTTGAGAGGTTGTAGTGATTTAGTTTCATAGATTTTGATATTATTTACTGGATTGGCTGCATACTCAGGGTCTTCTAACTGATGTGTTACCTTTTTGCCTAGCTTTGCGTGGTAAACAGTCCACAATTGGAGTAAAACATTCTTATAGCTGTTGCGCTATGGATTTTGAAAACTACTTTTTTCTAATTGTTAACCTTCTGTTCTAAGTATTGCAATTTTACTTAGTGGTCAAGTTTTTTCTCTCATATATATTTCAACATGGCTTTTAAATCACATTTGCCATCAGAGTACACTTCATGTGGGAAATCAGTGACAAAATAAAAATCAGCATTAGAATGGATGAATGTGTACTGTCTATGAATTTTGAGTGGCCTCTTTATACTTCTCTATTATCTTTCTATCTTCTATGTCTTTTGCCATCATTGGAATCATAATGTAAATACCATTTGCATATGTTTTTGTCATCCTATCATTCGAGCCATAATGTAGACCATTCTAAAATGTCGACCTCAGAGTGAAAATATTCCATTGTTGACTTCCAAAACATATTGGGGGAAAACAAGCTTGCACACAAAATGATATTATTTTATATCAAAAGAAAAAGAAAAAATAGCCGTTTGTTTTCCTTTCTTTACCAACCACCATTCCAATGCAGAAAAATTAAAATTCTTCTTTGACTTTTCTTTTTTATTTCTAATTTTTCAAATATCGTTAATTTATAATTTTTGATCTTAAATTTGAATTCACCATTCAATTTACTATAAGAATCGACAGGATTTTATTTGTAAATCGATACAGAACAGGTAAAATCGAAAATATTTCAAAAATGTCTTAAAATTTATGAACTACATATTTTAAGCTTGGCTCTCAAAGTGACTTGCGATCAAAAGTATCTTCCTTTTTTTCTTCTTCTTTTGCAATCCATGATCGATAACATAATGCATAAATTGCCTTTAGAAATATACAATATGGTTAAAATGTACATTAATATATTTTTTAAGTCTCGTGGGCAATTTCTTTACTGTATATACTGCGCGCGCACACACACATGCAGCGTTTTATGCTGACTAATGTGGACTGCACTATCAGGTGACATGATTATAATATATAACAAAAAGCTTTAATTAATAATAACTGTAAATTACTTTTTCTTTTTTGACTACTATTTGTATACTTTTCTAATGCTAACAGTTTATTAATAATTACTTTTTTAATATTTAAAATAGTCTACATATTTTCTTGTTTTTAAATTTTGGCTTATTATATGACCATTTGTATTTTTTTTTTTTTTTACATTTTTATGTATATTATATTATAACCTATTTTCTACACTGCTATCATTTTTTATGGTGCTTTCAAAATATTATTTGTATAAATATTATACACATTTATAACATATAGTGTTATACAATATATATATATGTTTATAATCAATGACAACGTAAACACAATTTTAAAATGTTTTATAATATATACATTTATCTTCCTTCTATATTTGACTTCCTATCACTATATATATTATTTATATTTTCCTGGTATTAAGTTTTTTATATTCTAAATTCTATTGCATATGTATTTTTTAACTGTCAAGTAACTCTTTACAAATATCTACTTTTTTTAGATTGAACTTTCATTTTTTTAATTATTATTCGATAATTGTTTAGATACCAAATTCTTATCATTATTCCTATTCAAAACTGATTTCTTTTTTCTTTCTAGATGGATAGACTAGATAGATAGATAGATAAGTAGGTGGGTAGGTAGGTAGTTCTAAAAGAATGAACATCAAATTTTCTGAAGAATATTTTTGTAATAAGATGTACTTTTTAAAGTGACTATTGTTTTTATCTTGGAACATATTAATCTATGATCCATCCAACAAACTATATTGTTTAATTTTGGAGCATATTAACCTATGATTTATCTAACAGACTTTGCTTGTAAGATTCATATAATATAAACTCTTATATTCTGGCTCCTACCTATAATCTTTTAAATATCATTATTTGAGCTTGGATGCTTCAATCTACTTGTATAGTGATTTTTCTGCCTACCATTATCATTTTAGGCAGGATTGGTATTAAATCACTAAACATCACATGAACACCATTTCTTATGCTTTTTCATAATTGTTATTAAAATAGGCAAAACTCTTCATACAGTAGTGCCACTCAGTGCAAGCCAGAGTAATCAATGGATGACAGAAGGCTTGTGCATAAAATCCCTATCTAGTGCCTACTCATCCAATATCCCCAGACTAGTTTCTAGCTGGTGGCTTTTGTCAGTGAGGAGTCTTGGATCTGGGAGCACTGCACCCAGAAAACATAAGAAATGGTGATCATGTGATGTTTAGTGGTTTAATAACAATCCTGCCTAATAGGTAGGATAGTAGTGTTTATAGTTATAAAGAACCAAAGACACCAAAATGTATAGGTACTGAACTGAGTTCAGATCTATATGAATATATAAGCCAATGAGCTTGGATTGAAAATATTATTGTACTTTTAAATTTTATTCTCATAGTTTTGTAGTTAAGTAGAGATAAAAGATGGCTGCTGGAGGATTGCATTTGATCATAAGATCTAGGTGCAGTGCTCTTAGATCCAAGGTTCCTCACAGACGAAAGCCACAAGCTAGAAATTAGTCTGGGGATATTGTATGAGTAGGGACTAAATAGGGATTTCGTGCACAAGCCTTCTAGCATCCATTGATTACTCTGGCTTGCATTAAATGGCACTACTGTATGGAGAGTTTTGTCTGTTTTATTATTAGTAGTAGTAATAGATATATCATTATAGAAATTTATAGTGGGAGAATATAATATTATAAATTTAGGATAAACACTTACCTTGTATTATTTTAGGTAGGGTGTTTTGACAGGAAATACATATTTTAAATTATCAATCTTGAATTATTGTTAAGGTGTTATTTTGGATTGAGATAGATTAAGTGACTTATTATAGTTATAGATTTGACAACTGATCATAAGGTCATTATCGATATTTTAATAGTCATTTACAATATTTATTTTATTTAAAAATATATTTGAGCTAGTCTAATAAAATTTAGGGCAGAAATATTTTGGTACCTTCAGAGTAAATAAGGGCTATTATAATTAGATGCTATTCTATAATTTTAAATTTATTATTTGTCAGATATCTATTATTACAATTTGTTATTTAATTAAGGAATGGTTTTATATTATTATAAAACTAATAATCTGTACATTAAAATTGATATTTGATTAGGTTGATTGTTACAGTTAGTTTGTTCAAACTTGAAAGTTATTAATATAGTATATGTTTAATTAGAGAATTAGGCTTCTGATATTCACACCTGCTTAAAAATATATTGTAGACAATACAATGCATATTATAATCGGTTATAATTTGGTGTCCAATGTTTAAGTTTTGTTGAGTAAAATATAGTCTGTTACAATACATATGTTTGGCAGATTGTTTCAATTAATGCTATGGATTGAGATGTTAATTTTAATGCAAATTATGAATAATTAATTATTTTAAATAAGAAATTCAGTATTTGAGAATTTGATACAAGTTCATAATATGACAATCTAGCTATTTATATTACTATTATTTCTGTATTTGCATCTTCCTATATTTATTATTAAAAGCACTGAAATTTTACACTATGTGCTCTTATATGCAAATCATCTTAAGGGATATTAAATATGAATATATGTTTAATATCTCTGAAGATGATTTGTATGTAAAAGATTAAAGGCATAGAATAAAAAATATATAAACATAAAATTTCCGCATTTTTCATAACAGATTGTAAACAATAGTAATATATTAAAAATACAAATAAATTAATAAACTACAGTGTTTGAAAAAAATTATTGAAAATTATTGATAAAAATGATAAATATGTAATAAAAATGAGATGTATGTTTTTATTACAAATAAATAAATTGTTAAATTTAAGCTGGCTTATTTGTGTCTATCCATATTTGTTAACTTTATTAAATTTTTGCTAAGATTAGAATTCAGTATTTATTTGTTCTTGTCATTACATCATCCAGCCATGTCAGTACATAATATATATGTAAAGTTAAAATGTATGTGATGATAGTAATGTGTGTGGCGATTCTAAAATAAAAAGTAATTACTTATAATGTCAATGCTTGTAAATATCTAAGAGTTAAGAATAGTATAATGCAATGCCAAAGAACAGTAATCTTGTAAATCTAAACGGGATTATGGTTACAGTCTGCAGAAATACTAATCCATTGATCTAGGTTGATACTGGTATTCTCACAGATTAATCCTGAATTGAACACTAAAGCTTGCTGCTATCATATATCCTAGCAATTATAACATCAAAATGTGAAATCTCTATTAGTTATAATATATAGCTTGTGATTGGGTGAAATAATAATAAAAATAAAGCTATTTAACATATAAATGAACTTCAAACATAAATAAACAAAAGCTTAATAAATGTAAAAAAAGTAAACATAAAACTTTATTTCATTTTTTTTTTCTTCTAATATTCACTTATTATGTTAAGATTTTTTTTCAAATTAAAACATTTTATTTTTATAAAGTTCTCATAAAAATTAAATAAGTTTTACAAACAAGGTGGGTGTGTGTGTGTACAAAAATTGTTATCAGTATCAATAAAATTAATAACCAAAATTATCCAATTTCTTATTTATTAAAGTAAAATTAACTATGAATTCTTGAAAATTTCTTCTTAAATAATTCTTTTTCAGAAGTGTGGTCTTCACATTGTCATTATAAATTAGCATAAAAGAGAATATCTATAAGAAAGATCCTATAAAAAGAAAATATTTAAAAAGATTTATTTCATAGGCTTTTAAAATATTAAAATGATTCTTAGTTACATATATAAATCAACTATAGGCAAGATACTTCAGCACAAGATATCATCTAGATATTTAAATAAAATCCTTACTCTGGTTGACTAGAAACTTATTCTTCCTATTAATTTATTAAATTAAATTAATTAGTTTATTCTCATTATTTGCATTTATTTTTTTATATATATTACACTAACCTCTCCAAGTTCAAATCAATTTTGTCAATCCATTGTTTCTTCCCATTACTCTAGAAACATAAATGCACACATACACATATATATATATTTCATTTTAAATTCTATAAAATAATAATATTCTATCCAGTTCCAATCAATAACTTATTTTAAATAGTTTACAAAACAAAAAGCAAAAAATATAATAGAAATTTTTTTTTTTAATATGTATATATTCAATATAAGGTCACATTTTAGTGCCTATTTCAATTTGTTGCCTGCTGCTGCACTGCCTTATCTATGGAACTAAGTCTGATTCTATCCAATTCTAATTTATTCATTTTTATTTCTTTTATTCACTTTGTAAGAATTAAACTTGATGAAGTTGATAAATCATAAATCTATTTCCATTCTGCTTTATGGCCAGCAATCTGTTCATTTGTGGAATTCAGAACATTTGCAAGCTTGAAATTTAAGACAGAAATAAAAAAATTGTAATTTTCATTAAAGAAAAAAGAATTCAGTATTTATTGTTTATAGAAATGCAAATAATATTTTGAAAACTTTCTATAATTTATCAACTATGCTGCTAAATCAATTCAAGAGTGTAAAACTATCTAAAAGTTTTAATTTTGCCATTATCCCATCTCATATTCCTAAAAAAGATATTTGTAGAATATAATCACATTTTAGATTTTGATAGATATGTGTTGATATAATTCAAATAGAAACTAGTCTTGTTCTTACCAAAACAAAAACAATTAAAAATAATTTCATATAGGAAGAGATCTCAGCTGTCAAAAAAATTAAAAAGTGATAAGTTTATTGCTACACTTCCTGCAAGCAATATGAAATTTGTTATGAATCAGCAGAATTATATTGACAATAAAGAAAATAAATACAGAAACTATCACATATTAAAAACCTAAAGTTAAACTAGTCAATAAAATAATCAAAATTACCCCAAATTCACAACCCAACCACACTAGCCAAAAAAAAAAAAAAAAAAAACTCTAAAACATAACCAATGGTTTCACTGCTACAAGCAGACTTCTCAAGTGTAAAGAACTTGACAAGTCTACTTGTAGCAGTGAAACCATTGGATGTGTTTTAGATTTTTTTTTGGCTAATCTGATTAAGTTGTGAATTTGGGGTAATTTTGATTATTTACTCATCTAATACAAAAGTGAAGGTTTGAAAGTAAATATTTGGACTAACTTCAATAGCATTTAAAACTGATTAGTCAGCAACCTCCAGCAATTGGCCTAAAACTTCATATATAAATATATAAGTAAAATGCTATTTAACTAACTGTTTATGGCCAAAAAAATATTTTCCTATCACCTTTTAGAAGAATCAATATTTATAAATTGACTCATGAGGCAGTTTTGATGAAATTAGATATTTTGTAATTGAAAGAAAAAATCTAGGTTAAAAAAAAGATCCTAAATTGAAATAATGAATATGATTACTGTATGTATATCTTGTACTTTATGAGATCAGGCATTTTAAAGTCAAAATATAGAATTCTGTTATTAATAATAAAAAATAATAAATTGTTACATTTCTTTTGTAGATTAAATAGTGTCCACCACCACCCATTTTTAAAAAAACATAAATAAAGACATCATAAAAGACAAATGACCCCAAAAATATTTCACATGGAAAAAGAGAAGTGAAATTGAATTACTCCTTGTAAGTGCATGTTTAATTAAAAAATCAGATATATTAATATTTAACTAAGATTTAAAGTTTATTACTTTATATCTAGGCTAATCTCTTACCTAATAAAGGATTAGTCATAATCATTACTATATTTATCTGGAATGAATTTTGTCAAAGTTGTAGTGGAATAAGTTCGAATTTGTAAATCAAAATGTAACAATTTACTTTTAAAAAATATTCAACATATGATAAAGATAAATATATATATATATATATGAAATGGTGATTTGAGCATTTCATATGTAGTATTTGTAGGGAATACCTTAATTTTTCTTGTTCTTTTCTTCATAGACTTCTTTCACATATTTAATGATGCTATCTCCCTTCCTTATAATAGTTCCATCTTTTCTTTTTATTGCAGAAATAACATTTCTTCCAATATCAAGATGTTGGTTTACATTTTTGGAACTTTTATTTTCTTCTATAGATTTCCATGTCAATTTATAATTGTATTTTCTTATATCATTATTAATTCTTTTTTACTATTTTACAAAATTCTAGAAATTCAATTCTTCTTAATGAATAATTTTTATATATTCCCCATATTTCTTTACATATTATCTTGTCTCAATAGTTATTACTTTTTTGTAACAGCTATCTTTGTTGCAGTTCTCGATAGAGTATCAGTTATCTTATGGATTTCATTTAAATATGAACCATCTTCAAAATCTGTTGATATTTTTAAATGATTTCTAATTTAAATTCATTGAAGTGTTTCTGAAGATTAGGAATATTAACTGTTAATATTTTTTTAAACAATTCAAAACAAAGCAAAACTCTCCATACAGTAGTGCCATCTTGTGCCAACATGAGCAATCAGTGGATGCCAGAAGGCCTTCTGGCATCCATTGATTGCAATAGAAAGATTAGAAGAGGGATAGAGATACCGCTAATAGGTAGTAAGGGAGTATATATTTTGTCAGGTCTTTTTTTTGCAGATGATATATTTTTGTGTGCAGAAAAAAGAGAAGATATGGAAGTTATGTTAAGGACATGTGCAAGGGTGGGTAAAGAGATGGGGATTAAATTTAGTGAAGAAAAATCAAATATAATGATGGTTAATACTGGGGAAAGAGAAGATGTAGAATTTTTATTGGGAGATATTAAGTTAAGTGTGGTGAATAGATATAGTTATTTGGGAATTATTTTAAGTAATCAGAAAAATTATTTGGATGAATGAGAGAAAAAATTGATAAATGAAGCAAAGAAAGGGATTGATAAAGAAATTAACAGTATTTTCATATAATAAATATGATGTAACTAGAATTATATGGAAAGGAGTTGCAGTAGCAGGGTTAACATATGGTAATGATGCATTATACATTAGTAAAAAGATATTAGATTACTTAGAAAAAGCTCAAAGGGAAGTAGGAAGACATGCATTGGATGCAGAAGTATGGACAGTAAGGAAGGCAATTCAAGGAGAAATGGGATGGTCAAGTTTTCATATGAGAGATGCAAAAAGTAAAATGAAAATGTTTGTTAGATTGCAGTTTATGGATAATAAAAGAATAGCTAAAATAGTATTTAATTGGGTTATGAGTAAAGGGCAGGTAACAAAATGGGTGAGAAAGGTAATGCGGTATGCAAAAGATTTGGATAAAGAATTTATATCAATATATTTGTACAAAAGATGGGATGATTGTGTTAAGAGGATTATTGAGTGTTATAGTAGTAAGGAATGGGATAAAAGAATAAATTTATTAATAAAGACTAGGGAGTTAGAGAGATGAAGAAATAGTATGGAGAGTAAAAAGAGTTTAAATATATATAGAAATAAACAGAATATTAGGTGTGAGTTAATATATGATAATAGTAAGGAAAGTAGTTTATTGTTTAAGGCTCGAACGGGATCTTTAGCTACAAAAGAATATACATGTAAATGGAAAAATATGGGTGATTTATTTTGTAAATTATGTAAGGAAGGAATAGAAAATATTAGGCATTTGTTAATTGAATGTAAATGTTTGAAAACAGAAAGGGTACATATACTGAAGTTATGGAAAAATAAATATGAAAAGAGTGATTATACAGAAAGTGAATTATTGGTTTTTATGCTGTGTTTGGGAAAAGATAAGGGGGATTTAGATATAAAGGTTATAGAGTTGACAAAGATTATGTTGTGGAAATGGGATAGAGCAAATTATGGGTAATTTTAGAGTGGGGAATGTAAAATAAAGTGGCTAACAGGTTTATCTGGGCATAATTGCTGAGATATTCTTGACTTCGTTTAAGGAGAAGCCATAATACATCACATCACTTTGTTTTGAATTGTTTAATAACAATTGTTTAATAACAATTATGAGATAGTGATCATGTGATGTTTAGTGGTTTAATTTTTTTTTTCTCAATAATTTTTATCTCTCTAATTTTTCATTAATGTATATCTTGTATTTCACTAATCAATGATCACTTACAGTGTTAAATCTATTAAAAATATTACAGTTTTGAAAATTTATTTTCTGTTGTCAAAATATAATCCAATTCTATTGTATCTTCATTGGATGCTTCCATATCCATTTCTGTTAACATTTGACTCAAAAAAAGAATTTTTAACATAGTTTTCTTTTCTGTAAACTCCATAAGTTTATGCCCTCTCTCATTTCTATTACTATTACCAAATTTACCCACAGAACTTTTATCTTTTGGTCATTTACTAATTCTAATGTTAAAAAATATATATATTTAACTTATTATCAGTGCTAACAAACTTTTTAACAAGCACAATAAGAATAAACTTTAAAAAAAAAAAGTCTTATAAACTATAATGTTATTTTCATTGAATCCAATCAAATTATATACTCTCCATATAAGTGTTGATGGTCATAGCAGTTAGCATAGCTAACTTTCAAGCAGCCGGCCCAGGTTCGCTTCCCAGTCAACGCTTTGACATATAAAAATAAAAAATATATATACTCTCCTTCTTTTCTTTTTATAAATTTCATTTCTTTTCATTAACCATATATGCATATTCACATCTTTAAACACACACTACAGAAAAAAGTGGTTGAAACGTTGGGTTTTTAAAGATGTGAATATGAATATATGGCTGATGAAAAGAAATAAAATTTTTAAAAAGAAAAAAAGAATATATAATTTGATTGGATTCAATGAAAAGGACATTATATTTCTAACATTAAAATCTCCCATAACATTTTTGAAATGTTGCCTGGTCAATTCAAGAGCATTTTATACATCCATATAAAAATTATCTACTTTTTCATCTTAATGAGAAGATATTGTGGCATATGCTTAAATTATCAATATTTGGTATTTTCCATTAAGTGGAACAACTAATCTTGCCATTCTATCTGTTATACTACCAATTTCCATAATGTTATTCTTCCAATTTTTATTTATAATAAATCCCATTCCACTTGTAATTCTAATATTTGTGTCTTTGTAGTAAAGAATAAATCTACTTTTTAAATAAATTGTTTCTTCACTTTTCCTTCTAACTTCACAAAGTTTCATCTTCCATTTAATATTAAACAATTCTTTCAGTTCATGCAATCTTTATCTTCGCTTAAAAATGGTCTGCAGTTGTAAGTACCTGAATAAAAGTTTGTCATCAAACGTCAGTCTGAATCTGCACCCTAACATCCTCTGCCTTTAGCTGACAGCTTCTGCCCTGGCTGATATTTTTATAGCTTCCTGGCAACAAGAGCTATAATTTAGTTTCAAAAAAAAAAAAAAGTTTTGTCGATCATTAGTTATAAATATTTATTAAAAACAAAAAGTTCCTTCACATGTACTTTCTCCTATTCAACAGATATTTCGAAGTTTTCATGATCTTAAACTCAGAAGTAAAAAAAACAACAATAAACTCACCATGTTGGCTGACGTGTATTAGTGAGCAACCCATCCACGTTTGCTTATTCTATGCAATGATGTGAAGTGGACTCTAAACATTTTCCCTGCTTGCGTCCCTTAAGAGCTCAAAAAGAAATCAAAGGATCTTCTTTCAGTAAACAGCAAACTTCTTTCTACAACCTCAACATCATTATTCTTTTTTTTATAGTTAATTTCACCAATTATACAAATACCGTATAGAGAAAAGCTTTCGTAAAGTCGGTTTTATTTTTTAAACAATATGTGCTTAGCCGACTTTAACATATTACAAATCATACAGTCTGAAATTAAAGCATATATTTTTATAATTACAATTATAGCATAATAACGACTTGTTTAACTACATGGTTTCTTGTTTCTATAATTCTGCTTCATATTGCATAATAGTTTTTTGTTTTTACCTACACGGTTTCCTGTTTTTATTATTCTGCTTCATATACAAATACTTTTTTAACAACTCTTTAATATAAGCAGTCTTTTATAAGTATAATACCTACTAAACTAAATTTATAGCCTTCTATATTTGTAATATTATTTTCTTACTGACATTATATTGTTTTTAAAATTCTATATTAACATTAAAAAACAAAGGGCTTCCCTAGGTTACAAAAAAAACTAAACTAAACTACAGGATTTCATTTCCACTAAATAACACGGCGATTTTATTTCCATTCACAGATCGATCGAAACTAAGATTTTAGAAACGCGCACTCTCTAGCGAAAATAAATGAAATTATCTGAGGATTGTGGGAGTAATAAGATGGCAGCGACCAGCAGTCAAATGGAAATACGATCGCGTTAAAAAAAAAAGACTGCATCAAATATATACATTCTTTTATAATTTCTTTGTTATCAAAAGTAATAAAGATTAAAATGGATGTTAAAGAGATGATCAACCAAGATTTAAAAATATGCAAGAATTATTTATGTGAAATTTCAGCTCACACATGCATTTGTTTGGTAAGTTAGATACTTTATAAACTTTATCAATAATTATGTATTAAACACATTGATACTTTTTGTCAACATTTTATTTATATTTGTACTGTATCTTGATTTTAATGCAAATGTTCAGGTTAGGTTCTTGCACTAATAACATGCATATGTTTTATAAACTGCATTCTCGTTTTCTTCTAAGAGGATATTTACTTAATATTTTATAACGTAAAATTGTTGGAATTATTGTCATCATTCACAAAGACCGTAAGGTTTTAAGATATTTAATCTACAGCTCACTAAATTATTACTTAAAATGGAAATTATTTAAACAATGTTTATTAAAAAATGTAAACATCTTTCTTAAAAAATTCATTAAAATTGTTTCAAATATTCTATATCGATTCATAATAATATTTCAACTTGTTAGTATGTGCCTTTGCTGTGTGTATATATATGAACATTCTCATTTTTATATAAATGTGTATAGTTGTGACCAATGAAAGTCAAAGTAGTAGATGTCTATAAAAAAAAAAACAAAAAAAAACGTTTAAATAACTTATATAACATGGATAAGTTCTTTGTTATCAGTTGTAAGTTAGCTTTATATCCTAAAAATGATGATGATAGTTTTTGTTAAGCAAGATATGAATTATACAGGTAAAATATAGTTAATTAAAGTGGACATATAACAAATAATTGGATCGTTTTTCGCAATATTTTAAAAATAAATTGATAATCAAGAACATAAACATAAATTGTTTCCATGATTCAATACATTCAAAATCACTGCCGCTCATTTAATACAATAACACTTTTCTGTTTTGCATTTTTTTGAGCAATTTTATTTCCTTCTAACTGCTTCGGCTGATTCAGTAGCCCTCTAGGGATCTGTAAATATTTTATAATATTACATTGTGTTATTGGACATTAAATATGACTTCAAATATTATATTTTACTTGTGGTTTGAAATTGAATATTTAAAGTCTTTTAAATATACTATTCTAAAAAATATTTATAGATCTCTCTTTCTACTGAAAGCTGTAGGTTCTATTAAATAATTAGAAGTAAATAAAATTGCTTGAAAAAATGCAAGATTGACAATATAAAACCAATCTGCTGAATAAATAACAGTTTTAGGAAGATCATGTAATAATCATCTTTAGTTTCTAGGACGCTGATTTATATGGGAATATTGTCTCAATTTGCATTGCTAATTATAATTTTTTTACACTAATATTATCAAGGTAATAGATTCAGCTAACATAATAGAGGTTGTCTAAAAGTTTTAGCTTTCATGAAGCTGAAGAGAAATGCTATGAAAATAAATATACTAGCAGGATTGAAAAATGTAATGAAATTTAATTTTGGAGTTTGTAAAGAGAAATGTAATCAGTAAAGAATTATTATTATCAAAAAAATATTTCCAGTGAATTATAAGTATATATGATTTTAATTTCTCTCATGCTTTATGTAACAGTATTAATAAATGTTACTAAAGAATCATTTGTTAGATATATAGCAGTAGAATTTACATAATATTTTTTGATTGAAAGTTCATTCTCAATTGGTTTTGTTTATTCAAAAAATTGTTTATTGGTATTTTTATTTTTACATAAAATTGTTAATTGTTTAAGTGGAATCAATGAGAACTACTAAGAAATTAAAAAATTTAAATAATCTTTTAAAAATAAATATTTTTTCCACTATGTATTGATTATGCACAATAAGTTAGTCTTCTTTAATAATAAATATAGGGGATTTGAACTCAGACTTTCAAGCCCCTTCACTATCCACACTATTTCATACCACTGATACATATGACCACACACATGCAGAAAAGATAAATAATCACCATTGTGCGTATTTTGTGCTAAACCAGCACTCATCAGCTGGTCCAGATTACCATCTCCTATACATATATATAATCAGCGCTCACTTTATATTAATGTAGCAAATCCTTACACTTTAATGGACAGGCTTCAACCTACTCCAACCTCTTAACTCTCAGCCATCCATACCATTGAAAATCTTATGTTAGAATTCCCAAATCCCATGCTGATGCTAATATTGTTATCATGCCCATGTTAGCCTAAAGTCACTCTGACCCCTCACATATAGGACAGTATCCATTTAAATACATAGTAGAAGCATGGTTAGAATGCAGACTTAATTTGTAAGATTTGAAATACCAGGCACTCTTATACATGGAGCCTAATTGTAAATATAGGGGATTTGAACTCAGACTTTCAAGCCCCTTCACTATCCACACTATCTCATACCACTGATACACATGCAGAAAAGATAAATAATTACCAATGTACGTATTCCATGCTAAACCAGCACTCATCAGTTGGTCCAGATTACCATCTTCTATACATATATATATAACTTAACATCAGCATGGAATTTGGGAATTCTATCATCAGATTTTTGATGGTATTTCAAATCTTCTTTAATAATGTAGAGGAAAAATGTATTTTTATAAAAATATTGCTGTAAACCAACATTTTACCAAAATTTGGATTTTTTAAAAATTAAGTATTTAATAAAATAAACTACAGTAAAGTATGTTTTTTGTTAATTGCTGTCTAAAAGAAATAACTAATATACTTTTGATCATCAACTAAAGATATTTACACAATTGAAACCCTGCTAGTCTGTATCATTTATTATCAAATATGTGTACTTTAAATAGCTTTATAAATTTAATTTAACCAAAATATATAATTTTAAGTCATTTTAAATCTATATAGCTGGATATATAGTAAGTGGTTGAGATGTTTTAACATTTTCATTATAATAATGTATGTTTTTTTTTTTTTTTGTCATGTTATATTTGCCTGAATGAAGACCAGATAGCTAGAAATTAGTCACGAGAATCTTAGGCATTGATTACATTTATCATGAGTTTTTGATTTGTTTATTTTCTACTTTATATAGACTCCAAGAAAATAGATATAAATGCTTTAATTTTTTTAATTAATTCATAACTAAGAGCATTTTAAAAAGGAATGTGATGTATTTATGGAAGCAATATGTTGGAAATCGATTTATTAGCTCCAAAAATGTTTTGATAATTGATCTATGATCAAATAATGGAAGGGTTTTATTGTGTTTAATGGTGAAATAAATATAACTTTTGTAAATATTACTCCAGAAGTAGATATATATATGTTAAACTTAAATTTGTGTAAATAGAAATATTTAGAAATTCAAGCTTTAATAATATGTAGAATGGAAATAATTATAACATTTTGAAAGACAATAATACGTTAATTGGAAAAGATAAGTACAGAGATAAAGAGGCATGTTTAATTAAACGAGAAGCAGAGATTAAAAAGAACTGATAAGAAAACAGGCAGGACTATATAAACTGTGTAGGAGAGGGGCATGCTTTCTTTTGCTTGTCTCCTGATTGAGATCAGAGCTAAGACTTATTTTGCTGATTAGGACCTATGAGGGAGAAAAACCCAGATTATCGGATCTGAAGGTTCAAAAGTCTGACTAGGGTAAATATAACGGATCCTCCCGATCTTTTATTTTGTATGCCTTCAGGGCTATATGTAGGGTTAAGTTAAACTGATGTAAACATTTAATTCAATTGACTAAATAAATCTTAGTAGTAATTTTCATATTGGTGGTTTATTTGTGAAACGAAGCTAATCCACTTTAATAATTTATTGTATGTTGTTTGTCCTGTTCTTCCTCTCACGGGGTGAATGCATTACAGGTTTGATAATCATTACTGATTTTGTCCAGTGTTCAAGATTCATTATAAAGGAATGATCCCAATAATAAAAAGAATATAAGTAATGTGAACAAGTGTTGCTACTATACTTACTGAACTATTATAGGCATCATAACTAGTAGGAGAAAGTAACAATCAGACATTCATATGAAGGCTTTTATCTAGTTGCTGAGATAATGAGAGCAATGGGAATTTATCTTGGAAGCTATCAGATTATTGATGATCTAAAATATTATTGTTTAACTATTAGTATCTAATAAGTTACACATACTTGTCATTTAACTACATAAAGACTTAACTTTATCACATCTTTCACTTTTCAATATAACTTTTTTTTGCTAACAATTTTTTTTTCAATAATTTATTTTTAAACTTTTTTTTTATCAGAATTATTTTAGTTTATCATATAGTAAATCATACTATCTTTTTAATTCTTCATTATATTTCTTTTTTAGCCAATCAGATTCTATTTTGATTCTTAATTTATTATTAAGTTTTCTAGATATACCCTTTTTAATATTAAACTACTATAATTGGTCATTTTTATCATTTTATTCATTATTTTGCTACTAACCCCAGGATTTGTTGTTTTTTTACTCTCTTACAATTTTCTATTAGAATTTGTTCTATATTTTATAATTTAACTGGAGCATTATGTACATTTATAATATATGTGAAAATTACTTTTTAATATTGTCTTTAATGTTATTAATGGCCTTTTTTTATTTATTTATCTTAGGGCTTCTCAAGAATTATCTCAATTTTACATATAGATATAAGCAAGCCAAATAAATTAGAAAAAAAAAAATATTTCTATATTTTTTTTAGTATTGAATTTTAGAATAATAATAATAATAATAACTAAAGCATAAAAAAAAAAAGTTATAAAAAACACATAAAATGTTTAATTATAAGAGTGGAAAGAAATTCAACAGCATTTTTTGATAGTTTATTTATGAAGATGTTTATTTAATTAGATGTTGATTGACTTTTTATATGAAATCATTGTCTAAAAACTACATTAACTAAGGCAGTGCCCCCCCCCCCCCCCCCCCCCCCCCCCCCCCCCCCCCCCCCCCCACTTCTTTCTCCCGCCCCCCCCCCCCAACACAAAAAAAAAAAAAATTTTTTTTTTAAAAAAAAAAATTTTATTTTATAATAAATAATATATTATTTTATATTATAATAATATTATAGTATAGACTATTCTCTCTCTTCAAAAAAAAAAATAAAAATTTTATATATTTAAAATTTTTTTTTTAAAAAAAAATTTTTTTTTTTATATTTTGTGTATAAAAAACAACCCCCAAATAAAACTTCACCCATAGAAAAAAAAAAAAAGGGCCCTCCCGCTTGGTGGGGATTAAAAAAGTGTCTCTTAAGGGGAAAAAGGGTGGAGACCTCTGAACTAAGGCATACATTTTCTACCTCTGATATTTATACATTTCTTTTCTACCATTACTTTCTTTCAATCTATTATTGCTGAAACATTACATGCCCCACCTATTTTTTCCCCCTTTATATTTTAAATTTGTTTTATTTAGTGTATGTTTTTTTAAAACACTTAAGGATTAACAAAATATCATAAAAGATCCTGTAGAGATTATAATCAAAAGAATTTATTCATTAGTGGCTTTATTAAGCCTTTCAGTTCTGCTCCTATAGTTGTAGATTTGACATTTTATTAATTATGTGTTTATCATGTCTTTGTTTACCTCTACATAGATCAATGACTGTTAAATTTTATATATGAAGTAAATGAAAGTAATGATCATACATTATCCTGAATCTTTAATGAGATTCTAATAATGTCTAGAAAATCAAATCCAGCAAGCAGCTTTATGATTGGATTTGGAAAAAAAAATTTTCTTGGAAATTTTATAAGAAATCCATCAGTTATATATTTTTAAGTGAACATTCAGAAAGAGGAGCATGAGTTGAGATGATTCTTGCAGTTAAATAATTTCTGTGAGACAATTTCTCTTTTAATATATGATGGAGGAATAAGTGAAAGAACAAGAAATCACTGCTAAGGTGTAGACTTAAATGTACTAATAATATTTCTTATGGTAATATGTAATTGAATAACCAGAAGTTTAATGTTGGTATCCCCCTTTCCCAAACAGAAGCATAGTATTATCTAGTAAAATATGCTATTGCTAATGAAACTATTCTAAAAAATGTTGCATTACAGCCAACTATTCAAGGAGTTATTAAAAATCATTTTAGATTTAATAATGGGCATTTCTGCTTTAATATTATTTTTACATTTAATTTCCACTGATTTTCTATCTTCAATTGGTTGTCATAAAAGTATTCTTGTACATATTCAGTAATTTTTAACAATCCTATTCCATTTCAAAATTTTCAAGATTTTTCTTTTAAATCTTTTTCTTATATACCCTACTGCTTTTTCTATGTCTAAGAATACTATGAATTATTGTCATTGTCTTTTATATAATATCTCAATCAACTGAGATATAATAATTGCATTATCTCCAGTCTTTGAATGAAATTCATTTAAATATTCTCCAAAATTTTAAGTTCTTTATTCAAATTGTAACTCTTATCCATTGTGTAATTTATAATTAATTAGCTACATATTCCCAAAGATTTTTAGTTTTTATCAATTTTAATTCTAAACATTATAGATTACAGTCTATATAATAATGGATAATTAATTAGCAACTTAAACTCTTCTCTCTTTTCTTTGTAATCTAATCTTTTGAATTTCATTATTATCTACAGTTTTGTCAGAATTTTCCCATAATCCAATTTGTGTACTTTTCAATGACTATTTTACATTTTAGCTGCTTAGACTATCCATTTTTTCTTTAAAAATTCTACTCAGTGCTCTGTTTAATTTTGAATCTATCACTCTGTCCATCTTATCACAAGTTTTTTTTTTCTTTAAATACATATTCATCTTCTAATTCCCTCATAGCCAATTTTTTTAATTGTAAACTCATTGAGCCCTCCTCCCCACCCACTGACTTTTTTTAAGTTTTCCATATTTCTAGATTTTTTTCTTTTTTGTTTTCAAGCATAGAGTAGGCTTCTAATATACAGTATCTCCAAATGTTTTAGTCTTTCCTTTTATGAAATTAATTTTCTATTAAAATTATTTTCATTTATTCTAGCTGTTTTTCCTCATTTTAATAACTAATTCATGTAATGTTTTCCTGAAGGTTTGTAATGATGGTGTTTTAGTTGTATTTTTATATTGGATTATTTCCATCATCTAATAATATGAGTACTGAATGTCTTTAGAGAAATTTAACTTTATTTAAATATTTCAAATACATTCAACTGTTAGTAATAGCACATCAAACAGGTTAGTATACACAATGTTTCGGGAGGTAGTATTCTCCCCTCTTCTTCTAGTGTTGCTGGCCTGACCAGTGATTGCACTAGCATGGGATTTGAACCTGGACCCTTAGATTCTTGAGTTATTGAATTTTAGGGTAACAATCTAACAAACTGAGCCATCCTGCCAAAGGCAACAGTCAATAGAAAGTTTCATATACTTATCTATGAGATTCCTCATGATTTCTCCACTTTTTCCTAAGAGCAATGTTGATTACTGGTTTCCATGCTTTATATATAGTCATACTAGGCTGGCTTATGGGATTGTTTGCCATTGTTATGTGAGCAGCTTCTTTAAATTCTCGTCTTTGTACCTTTTCTTCTCTATCCAATATTTTTCTATTTTCCCAATTGAACATATATTGATTAGCATATACCTGGCCTGCTACCTTAGACACATCTGTTTTCTTCTAATCATCAGTTTGTGTTCTTGCAAGCACTTTTTAATGGGGCAACTGGTCTCACTAATATATGTTTTTCCAGTTTTTTCTTTTCAGCGTTTCAAGATTAGGCTTTGTAGATGTTATAATTCCTCATAATCTGTTATGTCTCTGGAAAGCTGTTCTGATGTTATACTGATTGCAGATTTTTCTTAATTTGTCTGCTATTTTTGGAAGGTATGGCTACACTACAGTACCAATAATTGTTTTTTCTTTTGATGGGTCTTTTTGTTGTCTATTTAAGATTTTCTTAATAACAGCTGCTGAATAAGCATTTTTCATAAAAGTTCATTCTATATAGATCTTTTCTTTTTCCAAATCACCCATACTAGTACTGTCATTGGTCAGGCCAGCAACACCTGAAGAAGAGAGGAGCTTCTAATACCTCTCGAAATGTTATGCATATATTAACCTGTTTATGTGCTATTACTAACAGTTGAAGGTAGATGGAATATTTAAATAAAGTTAAATTTTTCTAAAGACATTCAATAATCAGATGATGGAAATAGTCCAATATAAAAATACAACTAAAACACTATCATCACAAACGTTTAGGAAAACAATAAATGTTCAGTATGGACCCGATACTACATCAAACTTTAGACATTATGAAAAATTATGTCTAGCCAAAGTAGAAAATCATTTAACTTTCTTATGTAAATCTGAAGGGATAATTCCTAAAGGTTTGCAACTAAAACCTCCAATTCATTCTCAGAGAGCTGAGAAAAATACTCGGAGAGCAAGTGAAGCTCTTTTAAGAGAAAGAATAAATGCTCAAATGTTTTCTAAGTATCAAACAATGCATTCCATTAAGAATGTAGAAAGTTTTCTAAAAAATAAACTTACTTATGAAGACTTCATGAGAGTTTCACAAGCTGTAACAAAATTATATTCTACATTACATGGAAAAATAAAAGAATTCCAAAAGAAGAAACTTGTCAACCTACATGGACATATCAAAAATCTTAGTGTACCAAGCAGTGTACCAACTTCATCTGTTAAAAATCTCAGTTCTAAGCATCTAAACAGATACTAAAATTTCTTTTCTTGATAGAGGTTTAAAATTTGCCTTAATATCATCTAATATCCCTTTATTAGATATAATGGCAGCCACCAAGGAAGTCACTCAAAAATTACCTTTGAGCAAGCAGCAGAATTACACTGGAAAATAAAAAGAGCACTTGACAAGCAACAAAAATTGAAGTCAAACATATCCTATAGTGAGAGGAAAAGTAATTAAATCTCTAAAAGTAGATAAATCTATAATTATTCTCCCTGTGACAAAGACAATGCAATAGTTGTAATGGATACAACTGATTATGACAACAAAATAGAAGAACTTCTCACAGCAGGTCAATATAGAAAAGTGGTAAAAAATCCAATACCCAATACAGAAACAAAGCTACAAGCATTACTCAGAAAGCATTGCAGGTACTTCACTGATTCAGAAAAAAGGTAAAATAACATCAAATTTCAGCAAAATTCTTTATCTTTATGATCTATCTAAAATCCATAAGGATCATGTGCCATTAAGACATATTGTTAATTCTAGAAATTCACGTTGCCAAAATTTGTCAGGATTTATTTTCAAAGTTCTAAATCCTTTGGCATACAAGACCCAGTCCTTTGTTGAGGATTCTAGACATTTTGTAGAATTAATCCAGAACATGAAAATTGAAAGAACTGACTTACTGGTAAGCTTCGATGTGGAAAGTTTATTTACAAATGTATCATGTGAAGAAGTATTGTCTATTGTAAGGAAAGGATTAAATGGTGATAATAGTTTACAAACCAGAACAGCTCTTTCTATTGATAGTATAATGGAACTATTAGCATTCTGCATAAAAAGAACCTCTTTTCAATATAACCCAGGATTTATCCAACAAAAACAATGAATGGCTGTGAGCTCACTATTGTCATCCTTGATTAGCAATATTTATGAAGAACTTGAAACCACAGCCATAAAACCTACTCCATATTCACCTAAAGTTTGGCTTTGCCATATAGATGGTACATTTGTTGTATGGTCACATGGTGAAACACTTTTACAAACTTTCTGGCAACCCATCAACAGCATATCTCTTTCATTTAAATTCACAATAGAATCAGAACAACAAAAATTGGCATTCTTAGATGTTCTTGTGCCAAGACTCTCATGGCAAAATCAAAACTACAATTTACCAAAAATCCACACATACAACAAAACACCTAGCTGATACTTCCAATCACACCAGAAACACAAAACATGGAGTTATACTATCACTATGGAACAGCGCAAAAGAAGTTTGTTCAGAAACCAATGATTTGGAAAAAGAAAATATCTATATAGAACAAACTCTTATGAAAAATGGTTATCCATCAACTGTTATTAAGAAAATCTTAAATAGACAACAAAAAGAATCATCAAAAGAAAAAACAATTATTGGTACTGTAGTGTACCCATACATTCCAAAAATAGCAGACAAATTAAGAAAAATCTGCAATCTGTATAACATCAGAACAGCTTTCCAGAGCCATAACACACTACAAGGAATTCTAACATCTACAAAGCCTAAACTTGAAATGCTGAAAAGAAAAAACTACATATATGAAATATGTGAATGTGGAAAAGCATTATTGGTGAGACTCGCCATCCCATTGAAAAGCGCTTGCAAGAACATAAACTGATGATTAGAAGAGAGAAAACGTATGTGTCTGATGTATTAGAAGAGTATGTGCCAATCAACATGTGTTTAATTGGGAAAATAGAAAAATATTGGATAGAGAAGAAAAGGTACAAAGAAGAAATGGGAAACAGTCCCATAAGCCAGCCTAATGTTACTATACATAATGTATGGGAACCACTAATCAACTTTGCACTTATGAAAAAGTGGAGAAATCAGCAGGAATCTTATAGATAATATATGAAATTTCTACTGACTGTTGCCTTTGGCAGGATGACTCAGTTGACTAGAACATTGCCTTAAAATTCAGTACTCAAGAATCTAAGGGTCCAGGTTCGAATTTCATGCTAATGCAATCACTGATCAGGCCAGCAACACTTGAAGAAATGGGGAGAATAATACCTCTCAAAATGTGCATATACTAACCTGTTTGATGTGCTATTACTAACAGTTGAATGTATTTGGGGTATTTAAATAAAGTTAAATTTTTCTAAAGACATTCAGTACTCATATTAGATGATGGAAATAGTCCAATATAAAAATACAATTAATTCATCTAATGTTTATCTTTTTTTCTCTCACTTATTTTTAATAGATTTTTATATTCTATATAAAAATTTTACTAAGATAATTACAACTCGTCTACAGAGAACATTGTATTTCGACCAACCAAGAGAACAAGCTGGATTTATAAGTGGTTTTAGTGCAGTAGATCATATCCAAGTGTTGAGAGAAGTTATAGAAAGGACAAATGAATATGAGTTGCTATTATGCTTTGAATTTGTAGATTATGAAAAGGCATTTGATTCTATAAACATTTCAGTGATTAAAGCATTGGATCATCAATGTATAGATCCAGGATATTGTCATATCTTAAAGAATATTTATAAAAATGTAACAGCAACAATTAGATTATATAATGATACTAGGAAAGTCAACATTGAGAAAGGTGTAAGACAGGATGACTCCATATCTCCAAAACTTTTTACAGCAGTACTGCAAGAAGTATTTTGTGGATTAAAATGAGAAGCTAAAGGAATGAAAGTAAATGGAGATTATTTAAGTCATTTAGATTTTGAAGATGATGTAGTTGTTTTTGCAAATAATGCTTTAAAGCTGCAGGAAATGTTACAGGAGTTATCAGATGAAAGTAGGACTAAAGATAAATGTTAAAAAGTCTAAAGTAATGTTTAATGGGTTTTCTCAAAAATATGAATAGAAAGATTGATTATGATGAGTTAAAAGTTAACAGCTACAAATATCTTGGTCAGATTATTAATACAGATGGAAACATAATGGATGAAATTAATCATAGAATTAAACTTGGTTAGAGTGCTTTTGGTAGAAATAACTTGATACTAAAAGTGTGACTATGGGTTTGAAAATGAAGGTTTTTAATAAATGTGTTTTACCAGTTCTTACTTATGGATCTGAGACTTGGACATTTAATACAAGAGCTATACAGAGACTTCAGACCACTTAAAGAAATATAGAGAGATGCATGTTTGGAGTAACAAGAAGAGATCGAAAACAATATATTGGTAAGAGAACAAACAGGTGTGACTGACCTCATTGAAAAAAATTAAAAGACAGGTGCTGGACATATTGCTAGAAGAGATGATAATAGATGGACAATTGAAATCTTAAACGGGATTCCAAGAGATTACAAAAGACCCAGAAAGATACCACATGTGAGATAGATGGATGAAATAAGAAAGTGTGCAGGGGTGATGTGGAAAATAGAAGCTAAAAATTGGAGAAGATGGATTGAATTTGGGGAGACCTTCATCCTACAGTGGATTGATTATGGTTGATGATGATTAAATCACTTTATATAATTAAATATAAAATTAAGTTTAATTAGATGTTACATAATTGCAGATCTCTGAAAAAATAATTGAAATATAACTGATATAATACTAAAGCTTTTAATTTTGGAAAATCTATTCAATATCCATATCACTCCTTTCAGTTAATAAACTAGCAGAATTTTATTTATATAATGTATATATGTAATGTAAATTGCAGCATTAATATTTATGCTTATCATATAAAGAAAATAATGTTGGTATTTTTAACAATCAGCCTTATACATTTTCAACATGTATCATAATCATGCCTATTCTAAACTTCTGTATTATCAGGAATCTTATATATTAATGCTTTAATTTGTGAATGCTTTGTTGCTTTTATTTATTCATGGCATTACATTGGCAATTAACTGTGTCTTTAATTTTTCTTTTTCTCCTTTGCACTCAATCTAAAACTTTAATCTTTTGTAGGTCAAAACTATTCTCCTTTTTTTTTTTTTTCATGTTCCAAAAAAAATTGATATTTGTCTATGATTAAATAATAATATTTGATTATTGTTAGAAAGTTTGTCATTGCTTATTGCCATTTTTACTTTTTATTGTATGCTTATAAAACTAATAATTTATTACATAATTGCAATTTGATAATTCAATAAAACACATATAAATTGTTTCTGTATATATTTGTTTAGACTCATGAGAATTGGCTTTCAGAGCTTTTGCAAACACGATGCATTCCAGAACATTTTATTGAAGATCAATATCTAACTGGCATAGAATGCAGCATGTTGCTCAGTTTGTCATTTTCCCATGAAGACAAAGAAATGAGATACTTGTTTGATCGTCCATGGAGACTTCTTTGTATACGTGTTCTACCAAAATCAGATGAACAAATCAAATGGTAATTATTATTTGTAATATTATTTTAATTATAATTTAAAAAATCATGTGCACAGATAAATAAATAGATAGCTGGATTTATAAATATAGAATTGAGCTTTACCATTAAAGAAATATAATTTAAAAAATCATGTGCACAGATAAATAGATAGATAGCTGGATGTATAAATATAGAATTGAGCTTTATCATTAAAGATATATGCTTTTAATCTTTGGTTTTTTATAAAAAGTATAATAGATCTTTATCCTGCTATGTGTTTTAAAAATTTTACACATCTCTCTTGTCTCATTGCTAACATTTTGTTTAAACATCTCTTTTTAAATTGTAACTATACAAATACTCCTGATATAATTATTTTTGACAATGCAATATGTATTTGATTTAATAGAAAAGGATTTTTCTAGTAAGAAAAATATTGAACTTTTATGAAAATAAGCTCAAAAGCTAGATGTTAATTACAGTATTAAATGTACTTCTTATTTTAAACAGATTATTTTTATATAATTTATAAAATAAACATCCAATTTGTTTTTGATGCATTTTTTATTAATTTGTGGAAACACTTTGATTCTTCTGAGAGCCACAAATCAGTTTACCTTTTAAAAAAAAGTTATAATTATATATTATTGTCATCAATTATCAGCAGCTACTCATAAATGAATGTGGCATTTTAGGAAGAAAAACAGAGATAAAAAGACAACTTATAGGGGGGGGGGTGAATTCAGAATTATTGTGTATATAATCAAAGGATAAAAATTGCACAATTTCATTGTTACAGTTAGTGAGAGCAGAATGATGACATGAGTATAATATTCTATAATACTTATATACTATATATAAATATATATGTATGCTAAGTTCTTAATCTAAGGAGAAATAGCATATGTTGGCTCTAGGATATTATAACCAAGCGATAATCACAAAATTATGGTAGTTTATCATTGCTTAGCATATCCTTAATGCTATTTACCATATGTACATCATAAACATGCAATTATAATTTTACAGATATAAAATTATAATTGTTTCCAAGAAAAAATGATTATGGTATTTTATTTTTACTTTAAATGTTTATAAATCTTTATATTTTTCTTGTGTAAATATTAATGCACATTATCATCACCATTAGTTATTTGCCAAAAAACAGATTTCACATACCAAATCAGACTATAGATCAAATCTTTTTTATCTTTTTCTCTACTTTTCAAATACCTATAAACTATTTGTCCCTTAAACTCATCAATTAGTTTCTAATTCTGTGTTTTTTTTAATACCTTTCTTCCAATATATCTTTTATAATTCCTCTTCCTTTAATACTCAATTCACTCTTCCTTATAATACTCAATTCACATTATCTTCTTTTTTCCCTCAATTTTCAACACTTTACAGTTTTGATACTTTTTCATTTGCCTTTTATATTCTCCTCCAATTTACATCTTTAAAGCCTCCAGTTTTTTTATTTTAGTTTTTTTAATTGTCCATATTTCTTCTATATTCCATATGAAACATTTAACAAGCCTTTTTAAATAGATCTAATTTCAATAGTCCACAGAATGATCTCTTATTAAAAGCTTATTTAACATTGTAATTCTCATTCTAATTTATTTATACTGATTTCAATATTCAGAGTGTACATGTTTTTGTTTGTCAAGTGTAACAATCTTTCACAGTGTTGTCAATATTCTTAAGCTCATTGTGACCCACAGTTTTAATGCTATCTGAATCACCGTAGATTCGACCAGAGTTGGTTGAGAGACAGCAAACTCAATTTAATTCTGAGTTCATGATCGTTTAAAAAAATCTCTGAATTCATAGATAAATGCAGTCTTCCTGAATTTAGTGGTAAAATTTCTTATTTTCTCCCTCTTCCCTTGAGTACAGAAATTGAAATTATATCTGCACTTCTATATAAAATAATGAAAGTATTTTAGCCACAGTACAATTGATTATATCTTGAAAAGCATTTCTGTCAGCTAATTTGCTTTTATATTTGACCAGAAAAAGTATGTATATATATATATGTCTTAAAATTTTATTATAAGGCTACTATAAATTGTATGTTACAGAATTATGTGACATTATTAAATGAAAGAACTTAGCATCTACTCTGGAACTTTTACAAGCTATAAGAATATAGTAAGTAATAAATATTTGTGACAGGATAACTATGCTTAATCCAAACTTCTTTATTGCTTTAAACAATGCACAAATTAATCTAGTTTAAATTTGTGTTTATCACTAGCTATCAGATTGGAAAATGTTCTGTTATATATATGTTTTCTAAATTAATATATAAATCCAGGATTATATATTTGTCTTATATGTAATAGACAGGATATGAGCACAGACTTCCCATGACCCACCACTCTCCATCTCAAATATAAGTAAGTAAATTTTAGAAGCTCTTTAGTTCTACAGAATTACTAATAATGTAGGATACCTACTAATCATTTTACAAGAGAAATTTCTTTTCCTCTTATAAATATTTTCATTTTAAAATATTGATTTTTAAAATTGTTGTTATGCAGCTAAAATTCCTACTCTTTTCAAACACTATAAATATCACCCCACTTTGTACATATGTTGATGTAAATAACTGTTTAGTATTATAGTAATGGGTTGTTTTTTTTTTTTTTTTTTTGCATATAAATAAATGAAACCAAAAAAGTTTTACATCAATGAATATTCCATTTTTTTTTTTTTTTTTTTTTTTTTTTTTTTTTTTTTTTTTTTTTTTTTTTTTTTTTTTTTTTTTTTTCCCCCTTTTTTTTTTTTTTTAAAAATATTTTTTTAAAAAAAAAAAAAATTTTAAAATAAATTAATTTAAAGAAAAATTAATAAAAAAAAAAAAAATAAAAAAGTTTATTTTTTAAAATAAAAAAAATAAAAAAAAAAATAAATAATAAAATAAATTAAAAAATAAAATAATTATTATAATAATAAATATTAAAAAAAAAAAAAAAAAAAAAAAAAAAAAAATAATAAAAAATTAATAAAATATTTAAAAAAAAAAAAAAAAAGGAATAATAATTTTTTTTTTTTTTTTTTTTTTATTATTTTTAAATATTTTAATTATGTTATAAAAGTTGTTATAGAAAAAAAAAAAAAAAAAAAAAAAAATAATAAAATTATTAAATTAATTTTTTAAAATTTTTTTTTGATGATTCCGGAAAAGATGAAAAAATGTAATTGAATACCAAAAAAAGGAATGGAAAAAGTGTCAAAGAAGATGTAAATGGTATGATCAATGAATATTGTATTATTTAATGTAATTTAATAAAATGTTGCCAAAGGAAGTTTTATGTATTAAATAATATTGGTTTTATGACTTGTTTGATTTTATTTATGTATAAAATAAAATATATACATGTACATATGCATGAAAAAGAGAATATTTTTAATAGTAATATACAGATTTGTAAATATTTACAATAAAATACAATAATTACTGTAAGTTGATGTATATTTGGTCTGATCAAAGAAAACAACCACATTTGCTGTATTCTCTTTGTTTATGGGTATTTTTGTACCACAAACTTTGAAATAATGTCTTTTACATTTGTGATCTTAGATAAGATTTTGGCAAAAAGTTTTTTGTATATGAATTCTGTTCTTCGTATAAAAAATGTATAAAAAAGTCTTCATATAAAAAATGTATTAAGAAAAATACATCTAGAATAGGCAAAGGGATTGAGAGACTTTTTCCATATCAATATTGGTAATTTCAAAGAATTATAACAATTATTTTATGATTTTTTTTAGTCAAATTAATCCTCAACTTTAAGGAAAATATTATTGGATTGTGGAATATTCATATTGAGACATATCTTCTATATAATATGCAACTGAAGGAAGGAATTATTTCATTGAAATCTGTTTAATATTTAGCTTTTCCAAACCCAGGTATCATTGTAGGAGATATGGCTATCTTAATTGTTATTTACCAGAGAAAATCAAAATCTATAAATTTTATTTTTTAAGTTATTATTCATGTATAAACTGGCTGAAATAAGGATGAATTATATTTCACATTTCATTCTCTGATTATAGAATAAAAGAAATAGACATGGGATTTCTTTTAAAGATTAATTATGTATTATTTTATTAGAAAGAAAAAAATATATAACAAGAACTTGGACAAAGGAAAGGATACAAAGTAGTTTTAATAGTATTTCACCTGCAAGTGTAATTTTTTAAAGCAATAGCAAAAAATTTTCACACAATAGTACCACCTAGACCAATAATCAATAGATGCTAGAAAGTTGTGCATCATAATCCTTTCCAGTGCCTTCCCATAAAATATCCCCAAACTAGTTTCTAGCTTATGGCTTTTGTCAGTGAGGAGCCTTGGATCTGGGAACAATGTACCTGAATCTTTGGATCTAATGCACTCCTCCAGCATATAAAACTAGCAAAATAAACTGAAAATACCATGTTTTTAATCCAAGCTAATTTTCCTGTAAAATCATACAGATCGGAATCCAGCTCAGTATTTATATATTTTGATGTATTTGGTTTTTTAAAAACTATAGTCAACTTTGTCTTCTGGCTAGGATTGATATGAAAGTACTAAACATCACATGATTATCTTTTCTTTATGTCACACAAGCTGTTAATGCAGTAGCAAAATTTTTTTCCCACAAATAGTGCCACTTAATGTAAGTTCTGGTAATCGATAGATGCTGGAAGGTTGTGTTTATAATTCTTATTCAAAGGATAAAGGTAACTATGGTTATTAAAAAAACCAAAGACACCAATATATGTAGTTAGTGAACTGGATTTAGATCTATATGACTATACAGGTCAATTAGTTTGGATTGAAAACATTGTGTTTTCAATTTAGGTGATAGCTTTATAGTTAATTAAAAAGATAAAAGATGGATGCTAGAGGGATGCATTAGATCCAAAGATCCAGATACACTGCTTCCAGATCCAAGGTTCCTCACTGATGAAAGCTATAGTTAAAAACTAGTCAGTAGTATTGAATAGAAAGGCATTAGATGGTGATTATTATGCACAACCTTGTTGCATTTGTTGATTATTAAAATTTATACTAGATGGCATTATTGTGTGGAAAAAAATTTATTATTGCTTAACAGCTTGTGAAAGCATAAAGAAAAATTGATTATGTGATATTTTAGTGGGTAAATGTAAATTTTTTCTGAATCTTTATTATAAACAAATGATTGTATAAAGAATAATTATTAAAGTTAATATTATGTGTGTGTATGATAACATTTGCAGAATCTTGAATTGATCTGACTTCAGTATTTATCAATGAAGGCAAAGAAGTGTTTTATAGTTTTTGCTTCTGCGGATTAATAACAAAAGATTCAAATAGCATTTTGTGCATTTAATAAGAAAAGATTATAAATTTGTTTTGATTTGCTGAGCATGCTTTCGACACTTACAGTCAGATTGTCAAAAACACAGCAAGTTGAATGCTTTATAAATTTATAATCTTTTCATGTTAAATGTGAAAAATGCTGTTTAAATATAGAATTACATTTAAATAAGAAAAGAATTAAGGAATCATTGAACAAAAGATTCAGCAGTTGTGAAAACTCATATCAGAGTAATACTGCACAGAGTTGCAATAAAAAACTTAGAAAAGATTTATAGATGTAAGAGCATACAGTACTTCTCTATGACTCTCTATGGATGTTAAAGTTGAATACTGAATAAAGAAAAAGGAAGGCTAGTATAGGAAACGATTGGATTCCATTATCACAATAGTAAATATGCTTTTGAACAGCCTAAATACTTAAACAATGATAAATCATTTCGGGGATGTAAAATTTATATGATTACTAAGAGTTGACATTGACTTTACAACAATTAGTAAAAATAATGTGATGAATATATTAATCAGTAAATGTAATAAAATATAATATTAACTCTCATCAGTAATGTTACTAATATATATCAACTTGCATTTAATATCTACATTAATTGAGCTCATCAAGTTTTTCTGTGATGTCACACTGAAAGGCTTTTAAAAGATACCATCCATTTTGTCTGCTTATAAAAGAATGTCATTATAATTAGCTGTCGATTTTCACATTTTGTTGAAGTCCCATAAAGAAAAGAATTCTTAAATAATTAAGGTTTCATGATATAATGATGAACAGTGTTATATATTTTTAAATAGAACACTTTTATGTCAAATCAAACAAGTTGCTAAACAGTTTATTTTATGCAAAAAATATTTTTATTCCCAATTGTCTTTCATTGATATTTTTTGCTTGTATTTTTAAAATATTCCTGCCATTATGAATAAATACATTATAGATTAATAGGAAATAATACATTTCAAAACAATTACAAGTTTGCTATCATAATCAACTTTTGAAATTATAAAAAACAAAACTGTCATGCATAGACTTAATTACTCAGTACAAAACAAATTCATCATAAGTGTGGCTTCTAATTGAAGCGAGGGGTGGGTAGATTTTAAAAACATAGATTAATGAGTGTGTGTTTCAGGCTGCACATAAAATTTTGCTGGTCTGTATGTGTACCATTGGCCGCAGATTGAATATGACTGGTTTAAAGGATCAAATGAAAATAATAGTACAAATATTGACTAGAGATGGCAGTTTAAGATTTTTATTATTTAATCTCTGCAGCTTCTATTAGACCCAAATTGTCAATATTAACACTGACTAAAAGAGTCAGTCTTGAATTACAGGAACCAATGTTGTCAAGGCTGTGATATTCAAATTTGTCATTTATTCTTAATAAAACTGATTGCCATCATTTATGGATATAATTTTTTTCAAGTGAATATTTTGAGATAAAGATAGAGCTAAGTAACTACTTTTTATCGATCATTAAGTGATATATCATTTGTGCTCTTTACAGACTTAAAGAAGTGAAAGATTATCCAAATAGTATTTTCTGTATGGTATTATATTGGAGTATTATATATAAGTTCAATACAATTATAGTATTAGTGAAGATAGGAATAAAAAAATTTTAAAAGGCAAAATATTTAACTCATGTTAATAAGAAAGAAATGATAATAAGTTCACTAGATATCAAGGTTATGGAACTTAAAATATATCAAAATTCTTTGAATTGAAGGAGAAATTAAGATTGATTGAGATTATACAATATATCATCAGATAATGGTACACATAATTAAAGTGAAAGATTTCACTGATTTATATACAACAGTTTAAATATGCAGAGATTTACAATACTTATTTATATAAAGAGAAAGGTGTATAATTTATTATCTAAATATATGGGTAATCCTGAAATCTACAGATGTTTTATTAAAAAGGGATGAAGCAATTAAATGCAATATCATTAGAGAATTTGTTCCATAAGATCCTGCTAAAAAAAAAAATCAACAATGGACAGACAGATTAATTATTTATATATTATTGCTATAAGCCTTTCTATACTAAATAATAGATGTTAAAATTGTTGAAAAAAAAATTTGATATGTGCAGTATGCAATATCAATTAAATACCTAACCTTAAATAATTAGTTTAATAGGGATTTCATACATATATGATCTCTTGAATGATTAGTCATATGGTCTTTGGTTTTATTTGCTATTTATATTAATGTTTTCTTGCAAAAAGTAAATAGCAAGAAATATAAATTATACTTGCTATATTGTAATAAAAATTTACAAATGATCATTTTTGTTGATATAATTATATGCAAAGATTTGAAAGAGTTTGCAATTATTAATTAACATATTAATCAGATTTATGGAAGTCTGGGTCAATTGTTGCTTTTATTAAAACATTATCATTGCAACTTTATTCAGATAGAACTTTTTTAAAGTTTTGAAATTTAGTAATTAAAATATGCCACAATGTGCTTATATTTATAATGCAGGCAATGCAATATGATAGGAAAATATTCTTTTTAAAAAAAATTCTAACAATTGTTCTAGATTAGATTATTAGTAATGGTTTTGAATTACAAGTTTTAATTTTTCAAAAGTATGTGTGCATTGTGTTTTTTTTTTAATAAAAATTAAATCATTAATTGCTAAATTTTAAATTTTTTTTTGCATTTTATAAGATAGGAAAATGATAATATTATTTTAATATCTTTTTTATCATTAATTTGTATATTTCAATATTTTCATGATCATAATATTAGATATTAGTAGTTAAGGTGAATAATTAGTAACATATATATATATATATGATTATTTATGGATTATTTGAAAGAAAACTCTGTGCATATATTTTAGAACTACTTCATTAGACTGATCAGATGATAAAAAAACACTGATCTGCTCTGTTTATTTGAAAAGGTGTTGTGATCATTTGAAACATCATGTATATTTTTTGATTTTTTTCTATAAATTTTGATTGAATCCATGTATTTTTAATAGAAAAGTTTTAGTATTAAACTCAGGCAGCATAGTGAAGAAATTGAACAGATTATTATTTTTTGCAAGTATTTGATAAGATTAATTATGATACTTTTAAACCATGTGTATGGAGTTTCCCATCAAATGATCATAAACAATCATTTTTATTTAAAAACATTAGCATAAATAAAGACTACACATGCATTATAATAATGAAAAAAAAAAAAATTTGATTTTAATCTTTTTTTTTTATTATTCTTATAGAAGAAGCTATTGTTTTTTATTTTTATGATTATTTTTTTTTAATTTCAGGACACATCTAAATCCATTTCCAAAAATGGAATTGATGAAATATTGGAACTTAATAGGATACATTACAGAAAATAATTTTAAAAATAGTTGGAAAGAAGCTTATCGAAAATATGTTAATTTAATTCATGAAAAAACATTAGAGTTAAATATACAACAGGTAAGTTTTTCATTAGTCATTATTTTATGGTGATATTTAATATTTATAAGTAAAAGCTTTACAAAATAAAAATTTGAAAATATGTATTTTACTCATAATTTATGCTTTGCCTATTGTTTGTTTTTCTGAATCAATTTTAAAAACTAATGTTAAAAACAGATTCTGTAATGTTATTTTCTGTAGAAAGGTTCAACAAACTAAGCAATGTAGAGCTATTATTAAATCAATAATAACATTGATGCTAGTCTGCCACTTCTTTAATGCAAGAAATATCTACAATTTAGAACTAAATTATACATTTAAATAAACTCTTGTGTTTGAAACTTCATTGTAAAATAATGATTTTTTTATTTATATCATTAAGATCAAATAAGTTTTCAGTAATTATAACTTTGATAAGATTTTTTATATATAAGAAATAAATTATTTTTATGAAAATAATGTTTTAATTACTTAGAAAAATTGAACTCAGCAAATAACAATGTGGTAATCATAATGAAGAGATCTTTTTATTATTAGTTTTTCTAATAATAAAAGTAATATTTCTCATTCTAAAAGTAACATAAATCTAAACTAAGAAATTATTGCCATTTTTACAACCTTCCTATTATTCATTCAAAATTATGATAATAAATCTGGTTTATCCTCTTCACTTAAATAATAAAAATTGATTGTTATTGGACCTTTCCCAAATATTTTATGCAATTTGTTCTTCTAAAAAGACTATTGGTAAAGATTATGAAAAACTGATATTTTAACAAGTCCTCTATATATCATGTCTTTCCAACAGTTAGAGATACAGTCACATTCGTTTTATTCTATTAATGTCTCAAAATGCTTGTTGGTTTTATCTTGAAATTACTGATTGTGTAGAAGCAAAAATCTTTTACAAAATAAAATCTCGAATTTGCTTATATTTCAGCAAGCAATACTTCTGTATTTGCTAAGAGATTCACCCATTCATTTCTAAATATTTGAAGTATTATCATTGAAACTGTTGCTCTTTCTGAATTTTTTCATAAAAAATTCCATTGAATGTGTTACAGTTTAATGTTTTCTTCTTACTTATGAATATAATATCATCACTAATATATTGTTGTTAAGAAGTAAATGTAAAAAAAGCATATGAATTGAAAAGTATCTTATGTAATGTTAGTAATATATCATTATTTTAACAAGTTGCAATAATGCATAAGATTTGTGAAGCTAAATTTGTCAGATTATTGCCAAAATAGAACAATATACGAGTACCAAGCTGTTGTTTATCTGTATAATACAAGAATTATGAGACAATATTATGCATTCAGTTTTGAAGAAGCATTTACTATTTTTTAATTTTTTTTTTCATGTTTTTTTTAATTTATCTTAGCTACATTTGATGAAGGGAATAAAAGTGCTAAAGTAGTTCTCAGTAATCATTTTCAAAATCTTATATCCAAATAACATTGTAATAGTATGTTAAAAATCTATAAATCCTTTAAATTTATCAACTCTTTCCATCACTCACTCATAATGTAATAAAATATGCATTGATGTTTTAATATACAACTTGTCAATGTTTGATCATTAAATGCACAATTATAAAGACTGATATTATTAATCAGAAATTCAAGTGTTGATTAGAAATATTTGCATCAGTATTATTTAACATTTTACTATGTAGGAATGTAACTATTACAGTCTGTTGTTTTAATTTTATATTAACAATATTTTCGTAGAATTATTGCTTATTATATATCTTAAACTCTTCCCTCATAGGTCAGATTAAATGGATTTTAAATCAGTTTATGGCTCAATTAACAGAAAACCTCCATTGACATTATCAAAGATGAACTAAATAAGAAAAATTATCCAACAAAATGAATTAATTTTATTATAGAATTCTTAAAATGGTCGGATAACAACATATTAGTTAAATTTGAAAACAAATGGAATGTTATGAATGATGGTTGGCAATGGGTCAGCCATGAGTGGCATTATTGTTAGTATCGTCATAAACCATTATGAAAATCAAATTCTTCTGAAACACATTACAACAGAACCAACTCTCATATACACTCGATATGTTGACGACATTTTTATCGCAGCAAAAACCTCCACCATTATCAACATACAAAATGAATTTCAAGCCACCTCAGGATTAACCCTCAGTAAAACTGATGAAAATGAGCAACAAGAAATAAAATATCTGGACTTGGTGTTAAAAAGAGAGAACACATACCTAGATTACAAAATGACCATTAAACCGCTGCATGTAAGAGGTTATACAAATCCAAAGTCTAACATCCCCAACACATATAAATGGGCAAGTATGAATGTTTTCCTATTCAGAAATTACTATTTATGTAAATACATAGTGGATAGGAGAAATAACATCGATAAATATATAAAAGAAATAACCAACGTAGGCTTTAAACCCAGTACTATCCATCAGAAAATAAAAATATTTTATAAAAAAACTCAAAAATAAACAGCCTGAAGACAATAAGAAATACTTAATAATTCCTTTTATACCAAATGTAAAATTGAAAATTGCTAAAAAACTGACTAACGATTTTAAATATAGCTTCAGAATACCTCCCAAAACTAACTGACTAATAAATAATTCCAAGAATAAAATAGAAAAAGATGAAGGCTGCAAAGCATCTTACTATGGTGAGACTTGGGCTAACATTAATACAAGAGTTTACCAACACAGATATGCATATAATAGAATAAAAAATAAAAATGAAGGAACATTGACCTTCTGGGACCACCAAGCAGCTACAGGTCACTTATTTGAACCTAGTTCTCCTCAAATAATTTGCACAGAGAAGAGCGATGCTAAAAGAAAAGTCAAAGAGGCTTATTACATAGCAAATGACCTCAGTGCCATTAATAGAAGAGAGGCATGCTTTGTTCTCTCCTAACTATGGACTAATTAATTAAAAATTCAAGCTCATTTGCATATATATACAACAATTCACAACAAAATCTTCATTCTTAAAGCTATGAATATGGGATTTGAATACTTAATCTCGAAAGTGCCAAGCTAGTATATTAAATCTTAAATTATAATTATAGCTTCACTAACATATGCGAAAAAATCGCACAATTATAATTACAATATAGTTAAAGATGACTACTTTCTAAACTACATTTTCTCTGCATAATCCTGAATTTAAAAAATATTTTAATAATCAGACATTTACTTTGAACAACTTTTTATTATTTTTTTAAGATATATAATAAACTAGATTTACTTAGGGTTCTCATTGATAGTATTATAAAGAATTATTTTTTTATGCATGAAATATTTATCATGTTTCAATTTAAAATCAATAATTTTTATTACTTAACTCCTGTATTACTATATCAAATGAAAAAAAAAAAAAATGTTCTGAACATGCTTTAGCATTATTTATTTTTTAAAGATATTTTAATTATATTTAAGTAATATTTATAAATTTACATTTTGCAGGATTTAAAGTTAGATATTATTGAACAATTGCTGCAAATGTAACTCCTTTAATAATTTTTTTTCATTGCTTACACTCATAGTAGTAGGGATTTTTATTGTACAGTAAAGAATCATATTAATTATAACAAAACATTTAAAAATAATTAATTCAAGATGTTAGAAGCTATTTACATCAGATGTTTTAAATGATTCTTAAGTTGAAGAAAACTGGTAGTTATTAGATTTTCAGCAAACATTTAAGTAGTCATAAAATTGTAAATATCACAATCATACTAAATAGTAGTCGGTTAATTTACAATGCAATTGAAATTTCTAGATTAAAGAATCAATAGAGCTGGCTGGAAGGTTATTTGAGTAAGCATTAAATTGGATTATGGTTTATGAAATACTACATCTTTTATTGTATCTAAAGTCACACATTCTCCAAAAATTATATGATTTTATTTATAGTCTGTTGGAAAATAAATTAATTCAACAGAATCATTAAAAAGTCATTTTGTGTTCAAACTAGTTTCAAGATCCATCAAGGATGCATTAATTAGAATTTGCCTCCTTTTTCAAAACACAGGTTTGACTTTTTATTGAATCCCCCCCCCCCCCGAAAGAGAAAGTAATAATAATAAATCATATGATCAATTGCTCAAGAGAAATGATCTTCAGCTAAGTACAATAATTCTATTCAATTTGATAGATTCTTTTTTATCTTCCTGAACTAGATATCAATCTAGACATCAATTCTTAAGTCTGCTTCTCTCAGCATTATAATAAATTGTATAGGTTAAGTCATGTGTCTTCTGCAGTGAACATAAGTTGCAGAATAGACATACAATAAGTTAAATTACTACCTATCAGAATAAAGTAAAAAGACTTGACTTAGTTTTTCTTGATATAACTATTTACAACATTTGTTATCACATATATACAAAAATATATATAAGTCCTGCTGAATAGATAGAAATATATAAGGTCACAATTTATTTTAAAAAAATATGAGAGTATAACAGAAGTCTTATGAATACAATTGTTTTTGCCATAAGCAATTAATTATTACTAAACTACTAGCAGACATTTATCATATCAATAAATGAGAAAATAATTTTCTAAATTCACATAATTGTGGTTTAGCATTGCAGAATAAAGCTCATTAGTCCAACGAATACATTTAATATGAATACCTCTAATCCTAGAAATTTTGCCGAAGGCTTTTAAAATAATAATTTAGACTAGGGTGACTTTTATAGTTTCCCTAAGCTCATCTTGGTAGATTAGGAGGGGAACTTCTCAGCAACATATTCTTGATATTAATTGATGATTTATCTCATTCTATCATCAAGAATGGATAAAAGTTAAAGATTGGTTACAATTAATTAACCTGGCTATTGTGATTAAAATATTTATCTAATGTTTGTCCAGAATGACCAGTGAGAATTATTATTGTTATTTTTAAAAGTTCCCATTGACGTAGAAAAAATTGTTAGCAGAAATTAATTTATTCATCTGGAATTCTGGACTGATGTAATTTCTAATTAAATATTTTATACAAGATATATTTCTAAATAAATTTATGTCTGCCATTTACAATTTTAATTTTTAATCAACTAAAGATCAACCTTTCAAGCTAACGTACATGCCTTTTTTAAGAATGTAAATAATAATAAATGAATATTTTCATTTCTAACACAAGATAAAGTCTTTGCGAACGAATAAATGAATCCACTTATTCATTCAACCTAAATGCTTATATATGGGCAAATCTTAAGTACTGGATATGAAAGCATGAGGATAAATCAATCACTTTAAATTACTGTTTACTATGTCTGAATAAATGACGTCAACGAAATTATCTAGAATTTATGAAACGTCACTCTTAAATGAAATTAAACATATGTAAATGAGGCATTTATTTATATAGCGCTATGTTTATAAATTGTAATCAACTAAAGATCAGCCTTTCAAGCTAACGTACATGCGCTTTTTTAAGAATATAAATAATAATAAATGAATACTTTTATTTCCAACACAAGATAAAATCTTTGCGAACGAATAAATGAAAAGCTGATTTTTAGTTGATTACAATTTATAAACATAGCGCTATGTAAATAAATGCCTCATTTACATATGTTTAGTTTCATTTAAGAGTGACGTTTCGTAAATTCTAGATAATTTTGTTGATGTCATTTATTCAGACATAGTAAATAGTAATTTAAAGTGATTGATTTATCCTCACGCTTTCATATCCAGTACTTAAGATTTGCCCATATATAAGCATTTGGGTTGAATGAACAAGTGGATTCATTTATTATTATTTACATTCTTAAAAAAGCACATGTACGTTAGCTTGAAAGGCTGATCTTTAGTTGATTACAATTTATAAACATAGCGCTATATAAATAAATGTTTCATTTACATATGTTTAGTTTCATTTAAAAGTGACGTTTCGTAAATTCTAGGTAATTTCGTTGACGTCATTTATTCAGACATAGTAAACAGTAATTTTAAGTGATTGATTTATCCTCACGCTTTCATATCCAGTACTTAAGATTTGCCCATATATAAGCATTTGGGTTCAATGAATAAGTGGATTCATTTATTCGTTCGCAAAGACTTTATTTTGTGTTGGAAATGAAAGTATTCATTTATTATTATTTACATTCTTAAAAAAGCACATGTACATTAGCTTGAAAGGCTGATCTTTAGTTGATTACAATTTATAAACATAGCGCTATATAAATAAATGCCTAATTTTAATTTTTGTAAAACTAACATACATATAAGAATGATAATATAAATATAAAATAAAATTATATATATATTTCAATAAGAATATTTATATAAAAATATTCTAAAAATATATGTACATACACTTTTCTTGTAATATACACATATACATGGCAATCTTCTCCCCTACTCAGGAGAAACCAAATTTACAGAGTCCTATGATATTCTGGATTTGTGTATTTTTTTTTTCTTTTCTGAGCACATTTTTTGAAAACATCATCTTCCAGATAGTCAGCTTTGTCTACTCCCACTACTTCACTTGTTTGTCTGGAGGTGTTTTAGGCATCTGGTATTTCATTATTTCTTCTTTGTGGTCTGCTTGGTTCTCTTTTCTAGAATTGTTTGCAATACTCATTTTTACTAAATATTTATCGACAGTGGTTTATGGATTTTTCTGTTCATTCTTTCATTTGTTAATGCCTTTTTACAAAACATTTTTGAAAACAATTTTGTCACTCATTTCAAATTTGTTTTGTGCCAGTTTTATTGAAAATTTCTTTACTTGGAAGTAGCATGCCTAGTTTAGTTTAAATTTTTTTTCCAACTAATAATTCTGCAGGCAATTACCGTTGGTGGGATTAAGTGTTGCTGTAGTAATGTATTAAACACAGCTTCTGGAATGTTGGTTATTTTTATTTTCTTTACAGTTCTCTTAAAAATGTCAACTGCATTCACTGCCAAACCATCTGACTCTAGATGATAAAGTCATGTAAGAATATGTTTAATCTCCTATTCAATTAAATATTTCCTGAATTTTCTGGAAGTAAATAGTCTCTAGTAAATTTAGATATGAGAAGATTTTTCAAATTTTCTTGATTGTTTCTTGCATTCTTGTATTTTTCACAACTGGTACTTTACTCATTGGAAAGTATGCATTTATAGCCAGTTAAAAAAATACAACCTTTAAAGGGACCAGTTTTACCATTGTGAATTCGCTGCCATGATTAAGTTGCCTCAGGCCATTATATATATATATTTTTGATTAGTTTACCTGTAGATTGGCACAATTAATAGTTTTTAACAAAATCTTCAATTGTTGTGTTTATTTTCAGCCATCAGACATAACTTCTCATTAATGCTTTAGCTCTAACCGTTCCTGGATGGTTGTAATGAAGTTCATTTGAAATCTCCTATCTACCAGTCATTGGTATTACACCTTCATCACTGTTCAATATGCAACCCTTGCATATTGTGAGATTAATTCTAGAGTTCCAAAAAAAAATTATGCTAGATCTTTTCATCATTTTGTGGGCCACCTCCAGCATATCCATTTAATTAGGTCTTGATATCCATCATAGCTCTTTGCTACTGTTTTACTATTAAGCACATTTCAATGAAGAGTGTCTATATAAATTTACTTTTCATTCTGGTCTCCTGAACTTTATCTTGATGGATGTATGAGACAATGCATTTGCATACTGAATTGGCTTTCCCTTCATATAACTTAAATCATTTTATACAGCTCACACTTTTTCAGGAATAGGTAATTTATTCTCTTTGTTAATTATGTCCTGCAAACTGTTCTCAGCCTATAATAGGGTTGATTTTATCCCAAACTATATATAATGGTAGGGATTTTACTGCTACTTATCTGAAGATTTTTTCTTAGTTTCTGGGTTTACCTTAAATAAGCCTTTAAGGCACAGAAACATTTTACTGTTTTCTATTAAACTATTACAGTTTTTACCATATTAATGACATATCTAAACAACATCAGTTTCCATATATATTTATTTACCATAAATTTGGACAGGAAGCACTATTTGCTCAATGATACCTATTTTAGTTTTTTTTAATAGGGAGATTTAACTTTAAATTTCAACTATGCTGCTTACTGCATATTTTTGCTTGACAAATATTTATATGTCTCTTCAAGCCGCATTTTGTTGTACACTCTTCACAATTTTGTATACAATTATGTACTAAATTACAACTTTTTCTATAGCAAAAACATATTTCCATTTGTGGTTTTGCTTTACTTAAATTATTCATATACCAATCTTTTTTTTTTTTGGATAGCAATTTTATTTCTGTCATTTATATCTATTTTTAGAAATTCTCTAGACTGCTTTATTAGTATTTCATAAGCTATTCTTTTTTTAATTATATCTTTATATGTCAGGTTTTTCTCTCATAATAATTGCTATCTCAGTTTACAAGAACTAACTATTCAAGTAGTGCCTTATCTACAAAATTGCTATATATGCAATTACTGGGTGGTCTCTCAGTGCTATATCTTACATTTTTTTTCCCTTTCAACTTGACTTCTATGGCTAAAATGAAGTCTAGCTTATATGGCTTGAGAGTTAAAAGGTTGAAATATTCATTCAAATTATAAATTATCTCTCCATATGAATCAAATTATAAATTATCTCTTCATATGAAAAATTTTCTGACTTAATCACTCCACATAAATGGTTAACAACTTCAATTATTCTTTGGCTTGTGAAATACAATAATATTACTATTTTATTTTTACTTTCTTCAACTTTATTTATATTAAAATATTACTTCTGACATGCTGCGCGAAGAGAAGCCAGCTAGTTGGGTCTTCAATGTCAAATTTGTTAATAATAGCTTGCAACATTGTTAACTGAATTCACTAAGTTAAAAAATTTTATGGCTACTACAGAAATCCCACTGACTGGGCCAATTTTTAATTATATGGATTATAATCTGTCACAGATTGTGCTAGATAGATATTTACAGATTCAAACCTAATCATATTATTTATGAGTTCAAATTCAATTTCTAACTTATCTTATTGACTGCGCCACATTGTTATCTCATTTCTGCAATGATATGAATTTCAAAAGACATGAAATTATGACCATTAATGTCAATTGCAGAATAGGCATACAATAAATTAAATTACTTTCTTTCAGAATAAAGAAAAAAGACTTGTTTATATTGTAACCAAAATTAATGAGTTCAAATAGAAATAACTAAGTAAAGGTTCAAAATATAATTTACCATCAAGAATTATAAGCAAATTATGAGCAAATTATTATAACTCAGGTAATTAAATGAAGAACAAATAACTATTACCATACCTGAGTAGTCCACAGAATGATCATAAGTAAAATAACTTGGATTTCTTAAGTAAACACTATCTCAATAATTATTATAAGCAAATTATTATAACAAGTATTATGGAAATCACGTGAAGTGAGTACACTAATAATTCAATAAAATATAACTCAGGTATACAGGCAGTAGATCTTATCCACTTTCATTTCTTGGTTTGATGTTAAGTGCATGTTTAAACAAATACTAAGTGAATATGGTCTAGCAGGGCGCCACTAGATTATCTGAATCTAGACACGGTTATATCTGATAACCTTTCACATGTACCGGGTTTGAATCCCTTTTTGGTACTTTATTTCTAATAAAAATGAGAGATTTTGCTTTTTGAGCCATATCACTATAAGCACTAATAGTTAGGTAAAAGTAAAACATCTTTAAACCAAAGTGGAGTATATTAGACATAAATCATTTCTCAGATCTTAACATAACAAATGTGTTTCAATATTTTTATAAGTTCACTAGCTCAGATTATATATAACTAATTTAGGATGGCAATTCACTCATCCTTGCATGAAATAGATGATGGGATGTGGTTATAATAATACTAAGAAATCACTAAATATTATAAAATCAATATTTATTTATGGCCTTTAAACAGTTAAACAGCTCATTAATTAAAACGTTGATGACGATGATGATGATGATAATAATAACGATAATGACAAGGGTTTCAACTACAGCTCTAGGACTAAGCCTAAACATAAAACTAAATTTTATAAAGAAATTCATAATTATTGCTTAATTTTAGCATATTTACTTATATCTTAAATAACTAATATTCAACCATTGATGATGATGAATAATCACACTTAACCAAGACTACACTTAATGAAATATATACGCCTCGTTTAATAAAACAAACTAATATTTATTACTACATTTCTAACATATACAGAAAAATTTCTAGATAAATATGAAAATTGACATGAATAATAATAATAATTGATTATATAACAATCCTCAGATTAATTTTAAGTTCTTCCCCCTTTCCCTTCAAATGTATTTTGTATTAAGTTGGACGTCACATTAACCATGAAAAGTATTTCAAGACAAAAAATATTATCTGCTCATTAACACACATACTTAAAAAATCCAACATGTAAATAGAATAAAAAAAAATGTTAGTAAAATTGAAAGAGCAAGTTTTAGAAAAAAGTTTTAAATTATTTTCTCCCCCTCCCTTCCAAGCGCTGAAATCTATACTGAACTTGAAACAAAATAATCTAATATTCTAATACTACTCATTATTCCACATTCACTTCCAATTATACACATATAAAAATATTATTATGTATGTGCGTGTTTTATCCCATAATAACAAAATATTATTTAAAACCAAAATAATAATATATTAGTTAAAACTAAAATCATAATACCATAAAAAAAAATTGTTTTACACATTAATATTGTAAAATTAATAAACAAATAATTTTCATACATTCAAGATCATTTATGAAGCTCAAAGTTATTATTAGTAAGACATTCTTGTTTTTAATTGATCTGAATAGTCTTTAAAAGTTCTTTAAATAAAAATATACCACTTTATTGCTAAAATGTTTATTAAGACTGATATCATAAAGAAAATAGATATAAAAAGTCATATTACCGATCTTTTTGTTTGTGGCGAATTTCCAAGGGTTCAAACTTGTCTTGTATAATGTTTATATTTCTGTAGCTACCATTTCCGTTTTACTGGGAACAATCTCTTTCTTGAGGTGGATAACTATTTGATGATGATGACTCTATTGAGGTTATTTGCTTTAGTGGACAATTTGGAAATCATTATATTAATTTTTCTTCTCTTCCTGTCAAGCATGTGGATGAAATACAGCAGTTGTTTTCCCATTTGTAAATTTTCTTGAGTTTAAAATCAGTTGTTGTAACAATTAATTGGACTTGATGATTAATATTTATCAGTAGATTAATTCATCTTCTTTGAATGCAGGTGAATGCTTTCTTCCTTCTATTAAAAACATCTTATTTATCTGGTCAGTTGAAAGGTGTAGAATATTATTTTAGACACATCTTTTCTTTCCTATGTGATGTGCAGCTTCCCCAGATGGTCCGGAATCGATGGAACATACATATAATTTTTCTAGCCCGCCATCTCTTATATTTTCAACGTTCAATATTATAGTTTAATAATCTGAATCAATCACAATAATAATAATAAATCAAGACAGCTTTTTATATCCAATTTTTAGCTACCTTAACCAATCAGAGATAGCATCACTTGCTATTTTTGGACAAATTTGTTTTAATTAGATCTCTAATTTATTTTCAACTATATTATTTTTCAACTGAAAAGTTTAATCCTTTTTCCAGACACTTTTGTTTTAAAAAAAAAAATAGACTCAATTCTTATTTCCTTTCTTTTGTTTTTTCTTTCTTTTTAACATCCAGGTAACACTTCAAATCTTTGAGCTTCCTTCTTTAGATCTTGATAAGACAATTTCAAAAATTATAGCTCCAAAGTGACAATCATTTACAAAAAATTTACTACAAAGATCGATATCTGATTAAACAGATTTCCTCTTTTAACAAAAAAAAATTGTACAAAAAAAAATAATTTAACAGATTTAATACTTCCTTTTCTTTCAATATTTAGGAAATGTAAAATTTTGTATGTAATGTACACACATCCTGCATTCTTTCAAATCATTCATAAACTAACCTTAAATACTATAATTGCTAGCTTAGTAATTATAACCCAATTATTTAATTAAATCTGTAACTTTTAAATCCCACTTATAATTAAAGAAAAGCAAAATAAAAGTATAGAATAAAATATTAGAATTGATCAAGCATAGGTTAGTTTTAAAGAAAGTTAAAATGTTTAATATTTGAAATATAAAACAAATAAATAATTTACACATACATTGCCTATATGTATGCATTATAACTTTGCTTTTTAACAGAAAAATTAAATATTAAATAGTTTAAATGTGTGTATTACCTTTCTATCAACACACAAACAAGTAAAGCATGTAATTGTTGACCCATTCTTTCTCTGTTTAAAGCTTTTAGAACTGGACCTTGTAGGGTTTAAACTTGGATGCCCTACAACTTCCTTTATGGTTATATAAAATTGTGATGATGATTTTGTTTGACCTTTTCTACATGCACATTACTATAAATTTGGCTAGTGACCAAATTGTAATGGCACAATATATATATATATATAATTATGCCATTTTCAACATTTATTAATACATATGTACAAAAATATATGTAAGTCCTGCTGAATAGATAGAAGTATATAAGATTTTAATTTATTTTACATAAATTATAAGAGAATCCAGGTGTCTTATTATGAATACAATTGTTTTGGCCACAAACAATTAATTATTACTAAACCCTTAGCAGTTATATACTATCCAAATAAATGAGAAAACAATTATGTAATTTTTCATGCCTCTGTTCATAGCATTGTAGAAAAAAACTCATAGGCTTAACAAATACATTTACTACAAATACATCTAATCTTAATAATTTTGCCCAAAAGCATTTCAAATAATAATTTAGGCTATTTGGTGGCCTGTTCAGAATTTCCCTAAGCTTACTTTGATACATCAGGAGCCAAACTTCTCATCAGGAGCACATTCTTGATCTTAATTGATAATTTACCTCACTGTCATCAAGAATAGATAAAAACTAAAGATCAGCTACAATTAATTAATCTCCCTATTTATATTAGTATGTCGTAATTAAAATGTTTATTGGAATGAGATTTGATATTCTAAAAGTTCCCATTGCTTGCAGACAAGATTCCAGATAGTAATTAATGTATTCATCTGGAATTCCGAACTGATTTTAATTTCTAATTAAATATTTAATTTTTAATTAAATATTTAATACAAGATTTATTTCTAAATAAATCTATATCTGCCGTTAGAATTTTAGTTTTTACAAAACTAACATATAAGATATATATGAGTGATAATACCAATACAAAATAAAATTTCATATATTTGTCAATAATAATACATATACAAAAATACTATAAAATACATATGTGTACATAGACTTTACTTGTAATATACACATTTATATAACAGTTAAAAATATATATTAAAAAATCAACTTAAGCACATTTATAATGAACATCAATTCAAATGAATAAAACTCTTCAAAAGCAAGCTATTTCAATGTGCACAATTTGGATATAATGATTTAGAAAATAATTGTATAAAGGAATAATTAAAATTAATATGGATAATCATTTTCTTTCACAGGTAAGTTAATCAATATAATCTGGTGAATTGACAAAATTTAGTAGTATGACACATATATATATTGAATAAAAAAAATTTACAAATTTATTCAAGAAATATAATTTTAAGTGTAATTAGAATGTAAGACATGATTGGTATTTCAAATAATGAATATAGTAAAATATGTGGTTTGACATTAAAAAAATTTCTAGTGTGTAGATTCATATTCATTATGCAGTTTATGGATAAGCAAAGTAATGAAGCAATGGATCTGAAGTCCGATCCATGCTTCACAGCCTTCTATAAACTTAGTTAGTATTATAGACCTGAATTAAGTTTATAGTCCAATATCAGCAGGGTTTTGTATTTAACTATTTCATTTTAAATAAATCCCGTTCTAAGATTAAATTTCTGTTAATAAAAATTACTTGTCAAACCTATTAGTTAAACATATATATACGTCAAGTGTATATATATATATGAGTTAATGCAAAATTCTGCTGAAATAAAATACTTATTAGAATGTATTTTTCTTTTTAAATCTTGTTCAAATATTTAGTATGATTTGATTTTGAGATAAGCCCGCCAACATTTTCTAAAAGAATGTATATTTTTAATTAATTAGCCCATTCAAGGCAAATTAAAGATGGCCTTCTCTTTCTTTTTTAATTAATAAAATTCAAAGTTTAAAGAAAGAAATTTAGAATAAAAAAGTAAAGGTTATTTTTAGAAAGTGTTACCTTTAAACAAAGGAGCGCGGTGGGGCTTATCAAGATCTAAGATCATACAAACAATAGAAGGTAGCTGACAAAGAGGGTATAAATAAAAGTGAGAACAAAAGACTTGGTTATTCAGAGTTTTCTTGCTGGCATTCAGAGTTTTCTTGCTGGCATTCAGATTTCCCTTTTGGAAATTTCATTCAGATTTCTCTTTGGAGAACTCTTTCAGATTTTACTTGTGGAGATTTTATTCCAAAAAGTTAGACAACTGTCATCTTCAAAATCATGGAGAAGTTTGAACATGCTCAAGCTAAAAGTCATATGAATTTGATGGATTCTACTATGCTTGGCTAGGCAAATAAATAGCTTTGCCTATCGCCGAGGTTCCTAAATACCATCCAAAATGCCGTAGTATCCACCTAATAGTGATCTGAACTCTGTGCCGTGTCTGTAGGATTTTGTGAAACCATGCTACATATTTCCATTTTCATTGTCCGGACAAATACCTCTCGATGGACGGATCAAGCTACGCTCGTCGATAGAACGTGACCAAGGAACCAGGATGGTAATAGTATCTCTCCTCCATTGAACTATTTACTTTCTACTTTTTTTTGTTCATACCCTTTTTTTTAAGTGCTTCACTGAATTATATTATAAATTGTTGTATTTAATTATATTTGTAATGTAACCATTTTTTTATTAGACTAGTCTTCGATATATATTGTGTAATCATCTATCTATATATTTAATCCTTTTTCCTTCGCTATTCTTCATTACTAACGTTTATAAATATTTCGTATTCCATTGCGGTTAAGTTTAAAGGTTAGTTTTTCATTTAAATCTCTTTCCAATTTTCATTATATTTGTAAAATTTAATATGAGTAAGTTTCCTTTTGTTTGCCAACTTGATCTCCTCAATAACGCTTCTTTTGTCCACCACTAGCTTATTACGTATATCAGATTTAGCTATATACGTTTTAAATAATTTTTAAACTCTGTTTTTAACGCAAAGCAATTAGAAAATGCTTTGCAAAAGATTTTTACTATTGTACTTTATCGAGGAGATTCAAATTGCCAATTTTATTAAAATTGGGAAGAAAAGACTTAGACCGCAAAAATATTACATCGTTTAATCTGTTTTTAGTGTCTAATTAGTTTTTCATTAATTTAGAGGAATAGCGGAGACCATTAAGTCATTATTAATATTTTAAAGGCATTAATTAAACATATTATTTAAATATAAAAAAGCTTGAGTTTCCTAATTTTATTATAAATGCTTTATTTTACTTTTCCAATGATCCAGCCATGCAAAACACATTTTTCATAGTGCTTTTATTCACATTTAACTATTTAGCTCCGTAGGTGTTCCCGTCCATGTCTCTACCTCTGTTGCTAAGCTTTGTGGACGGTGAGAAAATAATTTGTGTGTCTCAGATAATGTTGTTTGTTCGTAATTACCCTCGAGAATAGGAAAATAGGGCAGAGGTCATAGTATTCTTGATTTAATATCTCGCGTATGGATGGCCTCAAGGTACTTTCGCCTTGTATTCGAACTGGGTTAAACCAACATACATCATCTGACTGTCACAGTAAGTTACTGGATTTTTTTTTTTTTTGTTAGCAATTAGAGATTTTTCTAAAATAATCAGCAATAGTTTTGTCTCAATAGTATTCAATTCTAGTATTTCATAGGACTTTTCTGGTTTTTATGTAAGAAAAGGGATGAATGATGTATCTTCAGAGTAGTTTTGAAGATTAAAGAAATATGATTTTTTGTGAAAATCAATTTAGCAATGCAATTAAGATTCGTACTATAGGCTTGCATGTAAAAGCTACATTCTAATAATAAATTAAGCATAAAAATATAGATACATTAAGATTGTCATAATAAATTTATGATTAGATATAAACATTGAATACATAGAAAAAAGATTACACTCTGAACATAAAAAATATGTAATTGTCATAATACAAATCATAATACAGCAATGACAATATCTGCAACTGAATTTTTAATCTAGGAATAAGTTCCGGAGAATTTTAAAGCTTTAAAATAAAATATACTATAAAAGTAGTTTATTCATAAATAATTCATTTTGGCTTGCAAAAATGAGATGAGTTATCTCTGCAATTTAATAGCTATTTATACATCTTTTGGAAGAAATGCTGTATTCTCCGATCAATTATGAAAAGAAAGATGTTTTTATGTCGAATTAATCTGTTTTATTTTTGCTTTACCTTCAAAATTAACATGAAATCATATGCATTAGTCTTTCTTTGATTATATATGATCTTTAAATTTATAATAAAAAGACCCAAGATTTTGAAAAAATTAGTTGGTCTTATGTGAATCGAGATCAAGTTGCCCATAAATATACCTAACTGTTCCATGTAGACAAATAATTATTGAAAGAATTAGTAGTTCAGATGAGATGCTATTTGCTGAAGATGCAGTTCATCATTTGAAAAGGCTACATTTACATCTACATTAATATATTCCCCTTATTATCATTACTATTTCCTTTGTGTGTGTGTATATGCTTTTACTGCATAGAAACTAATTTCTGTCATTTTCTTTTATATAATATAATTCATTAATTATCAAGCTTATTAAAACAAAAAAAAATCTTTCATTTCTTTGCTAAATATAAGCCTACATAACGTTAATTATTGTTGTATATAGTATGACTGATTAAAGTATATTTCAAGTTTAATTAATATACTTAGCTGAATTGCTTATCAACATTATGAAAGTTTCTTTGTTGAAGGGGAGTACTATTGTAGTGAGAAATAGGCAATTTATATTATGATGGGACTTGTCAATTGCAAAACCAACAAGTAATACTTTGATCAAAAATTTTTTATAATAGACTTATTTTAAATACAAATATTTAATAATATTAAATATCATATGTATTAAATATAACTACTGTAATCTAAACTTGAATTAAACATAAGTAAAATATTGATATACAAATATATTTGTTTATAGATTTTTTAAATAAATATCTCTTTTGTAGCACAGACGATGTTACATTGTTTTTTATTATTAAACATGAAGTTAAAATAAGAATTCCATTTAAAAATTTTCTTTAAGAATTAAAAATTGAAATTAAATATCATCTTAAACTCGTATATATAAATCGCACAGATAAAAAATAAATAAGTTATAGAATCGAAGCAAAGATTCTAATCTTTAAATAAAATATATAATAAAAACCTTTTTAATAATAGCGAAGATTTTTTTTAATTATAAAAAAATTACAAACAGATCTTTAAGGCAAAATCACAATTAAAGAAATGATTACGAAATAGATAAGAGTTCCCGCCCAGAGATAGAGACACGGACCTCAGTGGAAAAATTTACTTAGCCAAAAAACCTAAAATCTACTTGGCCACAAACTGAATTAACCAATAAAATATAAATAATGAAATATGTTTGATGAATCCGTGCATTCCAGAGATAAGGTGCCCGACGACTATAAAAGAAAAATCCAAAACAATAATAGTTTAGTTAGTTGGAGAATTAGAAAATTAAAGTTTTGAATTCATCTGTAAAAATAATTTTAAAAGTTATCACCGTCACAAAAAAAAAAAAATTAATTAGCTTCATCGGGCTTCCTTCGGTGCGGCAGGCCGAAGGCAGCTTTCTTCTCCATGGATCCCAGGATCAAACCACTGGTACCGTCTTCAGAAAACATTGTAAATGCATCTTCATAAATCATCATCGCCCACAAGAAATGGATCTTGTATAAATTTGGATCTTCCTCGCGAAGGAACAAGCACGAACCAAGGAAAGTATAAATTTATAAATGACATATAAACTGTTAATTTTAAAATCTTCGAACTTTATCTGTCTTTAAATGAATAATAGACTTTCTCTCTCAAGCAACCTGAACTTTATTTCTATAAACTCTTATTTAAAGTCTTAAACGTAATCTCTTAAAAATAAAATGTATTGTATTTTTTTTACTCATCTTAATTAATATCTGTTGGTAATAGGGTAGGGGTTTCGATTGCAAACTTAAATTTAAAAATAGAAACACCTCGTTATTTGTGCATTATTAAATTTTAAAAATAGATTAAAATAGTATTTCTGGAAAGAAAATAAGTTAAATATAATGCTCATTTTAAAATGATTTTAAAACTATAAACTAAATATTTTTTGTTTTGAATTACATTAATAAAATGATATAAATGTTAGTTGAGTATAGATGGCTGCTAGACTAGTTTAAATATGTTACTTTTAAAGAGGGTTTTGATTTCGGACTATTTGTTTCGTAGTTGTGTCAATGCTGGTGGAGAGATATATGGACGTTTATATCAATGTAATGTGAAGTCTGTTAGCAGCAAGGGCGACGAGTCCAACTGAATGCATGACCCCAAAGAGGTAGTCATATCATTGAAAATGGACGCAGACCTATTTCCTGTGCCATTGACCCATTCCAGCTCTATGGATTGAGAAGATAAGTCGGCAAGATAAGACCGCTCTCCCATCCATACGTGCGTGTTCTCTTTATATTACATACATGATTGCTTCGCCAGATAGAAGCACTTTCCTATACTGGTTGAAGCTCATGATTTCTCCAATAATATCACGCTGTTCAGATGCACATTCCTGGCGGCGTGATTCGATGCTAACTTGTTCATATTGCATTGGTTGCTGATATATATCTGGAGCGAGCATTGGTGTGGCTGCGGATTTTTTTAGCCCGGAATCAAATGTCAAGTCTTTTAGGTGCGTGGTCTGGGTAGCTCATCTATACTTAACACTTCTAAGATTAAGAATAAAAGTTAAAAACAAATAAAATAATAACTAATGAAACAGAATAAAACAACTTTCTTTTGTTATAAAAATTATTTTTGAAGTTTGTGCGTTATTAATTATATACGTAAATAAAATCCTTTTTTTGTGTTATTAATACTGACAGTGATTGCCTTTATTATTATTAAAAATATATTTTTACTAAATATATAAGTTTCTGTGTCTACTTGAGCTAGTGACTAGGGCTGACGGCCATGATCTTAACAGCACGTATCTGTCGATTTTATAAATTTTCTAGGTTCAAAGTAGCCTAGTGGCGCTCTGTCGGCAGATGCGTTAAGACTGGTTATTTCATCATCATCCCCGACCGTTATACTTTTAAAATAAATGAGATGGGGATTTCAAGTTATTACTTATAATTTTGAATGCCTTATTTCACCTTACAAATTTTTAAAATCATTGCATGCTGTTACTTTGATTAAGATAATGAATACTGATTGCATTTTTACACATTCAAAACAAGACAAAAAGCATATAATTCACCTTGTATCTTAGTTTTACAAGTTTCTCAACTATTTTTCTCTGAAATGGCTAATCATTTAAAAAAACTAGTTAATTAACAGTGTTTTTCAAATAACTCATGTGAGGATTAAAATAATCTATCTAGAATTTGAAAGTACTATTCAGAATTTGAAAGTACTACTCTTATTTTTAATTATATCAAGTTATTAGTTTTTTTGTTTACCTTGTAATGCAGTTTAGTATATCAGCTTTAATTAAAGGGATTTGAATCCAGATTTTTAAGCTCCTTGCAGTTAGTCACTCTATCCAATATAACCAATACATTTGGCTACATACATATGAAAAAAGATAAATGATCTTCAATATACATATATTATGCTGAACCAGCACTTAAAAACGTATCAGATGGTCTGAATCATCATTTCCCACACATATATATAATCAGTGCTCAGTTTATATTAAGATAACAAATCTACGCACTTTCAGTCCTTTCCACCTGCCAACTCTTCAGCCATCCATAACACTGAAAATCTGATAATGGAATGCTGAAAGCCCTTGATGATGTCAATATTATAGTCGTACCTATATTGATCTTAAGTCAGTCTGACTTCTTATATGTAGGACTTAATAATACACAGAAGGGGGATGGGCAGACTACAGGCTGAATATGTAATATTGAAATACAAGTATAATGTATATACATAACTTAGATATAATTAAAGGGGGCTTGAAACCAGACTTTTAAACTCCCTACAGTCATCCACTTTATCCAATATAACTGATACACATGACCACATACATGTGAAAAAGATAAATGATCTCATCAGTTGGTCCAGATCATCTCCTATGCATATATATAATTAGGGCATGGTTTTATTAAAGTAGAAAATCTACACCCTTTAAGGACAGGCTTCAATCCTTTCCACTCTTTAGCTATCCATATCACTGAAAATCTGATAATGGAATGAAAAACCTCTGTGTCGCCAATATTATAATCATACCCATGTTGATCTCAAGTCAGTTTGGCCCCTTATATGTAGGACCTTAATAAGTCCGTTTAAATTTACAGAAGAGGGATGGGTAGAATATAGGCCGAATATGTAATTTGAAATTCAAGTATAATGTATATACTTAACCTAGATGTAATTAAAGTGGATTTGAACCCAGACTTTCAAGCTCCCTATAGTCATCACTCTATCCAATATAATTGATACACATGACCACATACATGTGAAAATTTATAAAAGATTTCCAATATATATATATTTCATGCTGAATCAGCAATCATCAGTTGGTCCAGATCATCATCATGCATATATACAATCAGTAGTCAGTTTATATTAAAATAGCAATTCTACACATTAATGGACAGGCTTCAATACTCTCCAACTCTTCAGCCATCCATATCACTGAAAATCAGATAATGGAATGCTCAAAGCCCTCAATGATGCCATTATTAGTCATACCCATGTTGATCTGAAGTCAGTCTGACCCCTCATATATAGTACCTTAATAAGTCCATTTAAATGCACAGAAGAGAAATGGACAGAATACAGGCAGAATATATAATACTGAAATACAAGTATAATATATATATACTTAACCTAGATGTAATTAAAGGGTATTTGAACACAGATTTTCAAGTTCCCTATAGTCTTTCACTTTATCCAATATAACCAATACACATGATCACATATGTGAAAAAGATAAGTGATGTCCAATATACATATTTCATGCTAAACCAGCATTCATTAGTTGTTCTGGATTATCATCTCCCATGCATATATATATAATCAGTGCTTGGTTTATATTATGATAGCAAAGCTACACACATTATACTTATTACTATTCAGCCTGTATTCTGCCATCCCTTTTTGTGTATTTAAATGGAGTTATTAAGGTCATACGTATTAGAGATCAGATTGACTTAAGAGCAACATGTGTATGACTATAATATTGCATCATCAACGGCTTTGAGTATTCTATCATCAGATTTTTAATGATATGGATGGCTGAAGAGATGGAGAATGGAGAAAAATCTGACCATTAAAATGATTTGTAGTCTTAATATAAACTGAGCACTGTTTATATATATGTGTGTGTGGGAGTTGGTGATTTATACCAACTGATGAGTGCTGGTCAGCATGAAATACATTTATTGGAGATCATTTATTTTTTTCACATGTATGTGGTCATGTGTATTAGTTATATTGGATAGTATGGATGACTATTAGAAGCTTGAAAGTCTGGGTTCAAATCCCCTTTAATTACATCTAGGTTAAGTATATACATTATACTTGTATTTCAATATTATGTCAGCTCTATGAAAGTTTGCTGGAGAAGTATTATACATTAATATTACACATCTACTGATACATTTCTGAATTATATTTCCTTACAAAAAATTTCAAGAAAATGCTCGTGCATACTGCATAGCATTAAGTATCATAAATATATAATCATTCTAAATATTGTAACATCCTAATCAATAGATAAATTGGTCACAGGCTTATTGAAAAATTAGAAGTCATGCAGGATATTTCATAATGACATGTTGTCCATGAAAATCAAAATCATTTGATTTATTTAATATTTTATCAAACTAGTATTTTCTATATTTGGTTAGGAATTTAATTTTTTTGTTTGTTAGAAGTTTGTTATTTACATTTCATATTGTATTAATTAGCACTGGCAGCAGATTTGTCACATTTAGATTCAAATTCTGAATATTCTGTACATTATAAATTATTACAGCTTTTATTTTTAATACTACATTTGATGTTGTATGATTTATATTCATTATGTTTTGTAATCTCTCTTTTTTTTTTTTTTTACTAGTAATATTTAGTTATTTTTTCATATCATGATTGTTTGATTTATTTGTGAGTTTTACAAAAGTTTAGCTAAAATATTGCTTTTTTGTGTGTTAAAGTAACAGCTTCCTGTGTTGCACCAATTGTATTATGTTCAGGTTATCCTGAATATTTTTGCTTGTAATAGATTTTCTTTTTCTAGATTTTTATTTATTTATTTATTAATTCGAAGCTTTTTTCCAATTGTTTTTGCTCTCTATGATCTTTGAAAAATTTATCACACAAAATTGCTATGAGTATATGTTCTTTTTTTTTTTTCTAAAACCATTTGAAAGATAAAACTAAAGAATGATAAAATCTCTTCACTATTTTTCTCATTTGTTAATTCATTAAAGATTAATAAGTAAAAAAACATTTATGGATGGAAATAATTATTTAAATTAGCAAATTGAAAAATATTCTTTTGAAGCAAATTCTGATAAGCTAAAAAAGTCTGATAATGATTTAGAGAACTATATGATTTTTAAACTTAAAAATCTGTCATTTTAGTTAGTTATGATGATAGATATTGAGCTTAAAGATTATACTCATATATTAAAAGTGATTACACCTAATTAAGTTTTTACACAAATTTTTTTTGCATGATTTTGAAATAACATGAGTTTAAAAATATATATATTTCTCTTTCTACATGAGTTGTTTTAAAATAAAACAATCTATAAAAAAATAAAAAGGATTAGAACTGCTGTGACATATTCAGATTGGAGTAAAGAAATGAACATTATTGTCTGGAAGGCTTCAAAAAAATAATCTTACATTCTCAAAATAATTCTTAGCTTGACTTAAGTTGCTATTAAACTTTTTTTAATTCTAAATAATTTCATGTAATTAATATAAAATATTTTTTTTTAGAAGATTGTAAATGTTTTTAATTTAGTATTTATTTACAGATTTGTTTCTGGGGTCGAGTTATCATAAAACTAAAAAAAAAAAATTATCTGTTAGTATCATCTAATTTTTTTAAAAAAAGTTTCCTCTCTTTATTTCTCATTATTTTAAAAACAAAAATCCCCTTTTTGGCAATATTCCTGAAAACAGAAATTTGTTTAACTGCATAATAAGTTTTAGTCATTTTGTTTTGAAAGTGAAGTACCTTTTGATATTGTTTGCATTTTGATATTTGGTTTAAAAAAAAAAATTATTTGTTGCCATTGATATTAAAAAAAATTTAATTTTGGTTAAATTTAATTGATTAATTTGTTTAAATTGATATTTATTAATTTTACCAAAAATCAATAAATGATCAGTTTTACATTGCAAGGTTTGGTGATAGCAATGGTAGTCCAATCAAGAACAACAATAACAATGAATAAAATCTTGGATACTTTTCTGTTTTACAGACAAGCAATATGTCACTTGTATTTTTGATAAATGTACAGTTCAGGAGGCCTACAATTTCTCTTTTTGAATATATTAGTTAATAAATTGAAAAAATTAATGCTAAATGAAATAAAAGTAATAAATTAAATTAATAATCTCTATTTCAATTTTTTTTTTTTTTTTTTACTAATAATGTGGAAATGACTATACATTTTGAACTTTAAAGTATTTGATGGCTTGTGTAGAGAAATCAATGAGTGTTTCATAGTAAGTGTTATCCCTTTCCAGTTTTTTATTTTTCAAATGAAATTTATATTCCTGTAACTCATTTTTTATTTATGTTCAATATGTATGAAGCAATATTTGGTAGCACATAAAAAATATAACATTTTAACAAAATTTTTCATACGGTTTATTTAATTATTTTCATTGATTTCTTAGGTCCAGAACTAATCTCCTTATTTTCCATATATATAATGCATTTTTTTACACAAATTTTTTTACATGTCATTTTCTGGAACCAATCTACTGCATAAAAAGAGAATTAGGTGTCTATAAAAAATATTGATCTCAATTATTCTGTAAAAACTTTAAAAAGATGAAAAAAATCACATCAATTTCTTTTGGTAACACACACAGCATCAGAAATTCTCTATTTGTGAGCTGTTTTACAATAGAAATTATCAGTAAGGAGAATTACATGGAATGAATACAGTGTATTTTATACAAATTCCATGAATATATATAAATGAATATGTCAAAACTTCTTTTTAAAACTTGTTTTTATATGATTATTATAAAAATAAAATAACACACCGTTTCTACTATTTTATAATATAGTCTAATAATAATAATGATAAAAAAGATGTTGAGTTTTCCTTGAAAGAGATTATATTATAAAATAGTCAAAATGTTGGTGTGTTATTTTATTTTTATAATAGTCATATAAAAAACAAGTTTTAAAAAAGAAGTTTGGTGTATTCATTTATATATATGGAAAATTATGAATTATTTTTGAAAAGAAAAACTGTGTAGATGATATTTTAAAATTCCATGAAATGTTTCATAATATTACATTTTGAAAATGCAAAGATCATATGAACAATGAAATTTTTCAGTGAACTTAATAACTGGCATTACATCACCCATGGAAAATTATAAAATATTTACTATTTATAAATGATATTATTGTATGTTAATGTTTTACTATTCAATTTTAATTACCTTTTTGCCATCTATATGAATTGATTTTATGCACTGACAGTTATTAATCATCTTCCATGTCCCAAAAGACAAATTTAGCAATCAGGGCATCAGAGTTCTATTACTAAGTAGTAATAACTTTGATGGTAATTTTCTATGCCATTGATTCTATTTTAGTCTAGCATCTTCTCTTTATTAATCTCAGACCAAGAATATTTATCCTAAAATTTACTTGATTATGAAATAGCAATTATTTCCATCATCATTTTCTCTTAGGTAAAAATATAAACCTAGCTCTACATCTTTAGGAAACATGCAAATGGAAAGCTTCTAATTAACTGATTAAGTTATAAGTTCAAACATTTTCATAATTTTTTTTACTTTATTAGTTAGCAACAATTTTTAGCAGTTTTATCACTCACCAGATTATCTCAAGAACTGCTAATTATAAGTTTCATTATTTATAAATTATCACAACTTATTTAACATTATAATCAATTTGGAATTTGTCAACAGCTTCTCTCATCACTGACTGCCTATAATCAGTTTGATGTTGATCTTAATCTAAGCTAGGTAGAAATAAAATCGAAGCATAATGTACAGGAATGTATATTCTACAATAATTAAGCTATTTATTTTTATTTATATTTGCATATGTACATTCCTAACTTCAGATATTTTTATATATTTTTGCATCTTTGAATATATATTTAAATATGTTTGCAATAATTACAAAATTAGAATCTCCAAAATAAATGGTAATAAAATGTTAATCAAATAACATAAATGTAAATTATAATAATGTTATAACTAAATAATAGTGTTAAAATTTATTTTAATGTTATTTGATTGGCATTTTATTATTTATTTTGAATAGAAATTAATTTTTTTTATTACTTTATATAGTTTTTGTACATATATGTACATCATATATATATACATAATGTATATAATTGTATATGCATATATGTGATATTTATGTACATTATTATGATGACTTTCAAACATTATTAAACTACTACTGGATGAAAATCTCTTCAGGTTTCTCTGATTCATAGTCTTTCTTTTTCATATCACTCCAGCAAACTTGCTAATCTTATTCATTATTATCACGTTTTATTCTAGGACTTTTACAGTCTTCTGTCATCTGATTTAAATCTTTACTTATCAATCTATTATCATTTTATTTAGCAAAATGTTCAATTTAGCTCTATTTTAGCCTCTTAATTGTTTTAATGATATCTGTTCTTTGTGCATTTTTATTTAAATCTTCCTTATTATAAGCAAATATATCTTTCTGTATTTTATTGTTGTGATTGTATTAAATAAACTGTTCTAGTAAACAAACATTCAAGCAATAAGACATTTATTAAAATATTTTCTTTTTAATATATGTGTATATATTGTAGCAGAAATTTGCCTTTTTTTATATAGCGAGAAACTCAGATAAAATGGATTTAATCATACCACATGTGGGATGCAATTTATTTATCAGGAATCACTTTTAATACTCTTTGTTAATATGCCATATATATCAAAGGAATTACCAAGATTAACTGAATAATCTCATTTATTATTGCATTTCCCAAATAATCACATTTAGGATTAATGATGATGATCAAGCAAATGTCTATTCTCTCTATAAATTCTCTATACTTTCATTATAAACACAATCTATATATTTTGATCATTATCATTTTCTGACAATCACTTTTCTGATGGTCAGCTCCAATATTGCTCAACATTGGTAGTTTAATTTAGAGACTTGTGGCATTAGGGTTCCATTTTCTATCTTATAAGAGCTACTAATAAACACAGTCCAATTATACCTCAGCTCTACAATCCTAACAACATCCTAATTAAAATCTGCAATAGCATGATTTAAAAAATGGATTCTTCCAATCCAAATAATGCTGATGATATATTTGAATGTCAAACTATTTTGTGGAATGAGACAAAGTCAGAATAGCAAATGACTAAATGCTTTTATTATAATAATAATAAAAATTATTTAACAACTAGTGAAGAATAAGAACAAAGTAATAATAATAAAAATTACACATACGTAGTTTAGCATTATGCACATAAAAAAAAAAATGTAAACAAAGAAATATGAATGGGCAAAAAATAAAAATAAAATATCAAATAATAATTGACAATTCCTATAATATAGTTGGGATAAATTTTATATTAATATACAATAAATAATTATGGAATGAAAATATTATGAGCTTTATCTCAAATACACTGTAACAAAATAAATATATGGAAAAAAAATATGGAGCAAAGCTTTAATGAATAGTTTAATGTAATGTGCTTAACTAGTTTTTGATTGATGTCAGTCATAGACATAGAAATGGTTGTAGCGGGGAAAGGAGGATATATCTATTATTTATGCTAATTTACATTTAGTTTACTTGTTGCATTATGATGGGTGAGTAAGCCACTTTTGGAAATTGGAATTCAGGATTCTCTTTTATTAATGGCATATTTGTCTTTAGAGATGTGTCATGCTTCCTTAATTTTTTACTTGACATTGTTGTGCTCATTGCAAACAATGTTGACAGAGGAGGGAACAAAAGCATGACCACTTGTGGAAATAAGAATAATATCAGTAACCATTGTATAATTCAACCGAGTTGCATTTTGTACTGATTTACTACAAGTAGTTATAAGAGCAAATATTAGTTATCTTATATAATTCAACTGAGATACATTTTCACATTAATGTATAATTAATATTTATAACAAGAAATATTTGTTACAATTGTATAATTCAGTTGTGGTACATTTTTATACTGATATAAAATAATGTTATAAAAACAAATATTAGTTATAATTGTATAATTCAGCTGAGATACATTTTTATACTAATACAAAATAAATAATTATACAGACAAATATTAGTTATAATTATGTAACTCACTTATTTACATACTTTTTGGTACTTTGTTCGCTTACAAATATATATTGGGCTCAAAGAACATCTTTGAGTTTGACGCAGAGTTCTTGGTTGTTTTATGTTTTTCATTTAAAGTGTTTTTTTAGAAATATTTCTCACTATATTTCCTTATAAATATGCAATATCATTCCCCTGATAATGTCTCGGCAAACAGTAGATTGTAAAGTCAGAGCATAGCACATATTTTTAATAGATCAAAGATCTTCATATTTTTCTTTTAGAGTCACATGAAGATAACATCCACGCACCATCTAGAATGTTTTAGCACATGACAGGAGAAAAAGTTACCATGAAAGGATTAATATTGAGCATGATCATCTTCTCCTGATGATAGACTTTCTGATACCTTGATTTAACTAATGTTACAGTTCAAAATTAAAATTATTATATTTTATAAATCAAAAATGATAAGTTTTTATTTAAACATTTCTTAATTAAAGTTATTTTATTTTTTTGGGTCATAGCACAAAAGTAATTTACAAACATAGTTGTTTAAGCTAATACAAAAATATATAAAAAACTCAAAGTGACTTAACTTTGAAATAGTAAATTTCTGTAGTGTTCAGCGTTCCTCTAATGTTCAGTCTCATTAATGGGATACATAGCAAGTACACCTTTCCATTCTCTTTAGAAAAATAAATAAAACTGTTTTTTGTAATTTTTACCACTTGTTTGAATTTAAACCCAGACTTATTAAGGAAACAAGTTGATCTTAATAAATATGTGATTTGGTTTTTATGCATTACTAAATATATTTTACCAAATTAAAATGAGATATTAAACTAACTTGGCACAATTTGCAATGAATTTTAGAGAATGGTACTTCATTCTAAACCTTTTTATTATAACCATTAAACATATAAGATCACTAGCAAACTAGAATATATCCATTTTTGGTTTTGTTTACATTTTATGATTAATCACTATTATAATATGTTAAATCAGTTTATTGATAATGCATATAGTTTCTTTTAAATCTCTGACTCTAGTTCACTATCTTCCAAAAACACTGCACATCTAAGTCTAGAACTAAATAGATAATATACTTTTGTAAAGCTATTGATATATGGTGTATCTGAACTTAGTCCAGTCCCATTTGGCTATTTAAGTAAGATAGCTGAATTTGAAGACATATGGATGTCCGAAAATTTCAGATTCTGTACTTAATAGTTAACTATTAGATAAATGCTGGGGCTTGACCTAGTATTTTTAAATCTAATGCCTGAATATTCTCGCATGTCACTGATGACAGCCAGAGCTAGAAACTGGTCTGAAGATAGGGATATTCGGAAAAGCTTGTTAAGAGGTATTAGCACTATTATTATATAACATTCATAAGTACAAGCTTTTTAAATTAGGTCACGTGGTGTATGACTTGATTTCCTTGCAATATTTATATATTTTAAATATAGTTATTTTTTCCAAAAGCACTACATCCAAGTTTAATATTATGAATAATTTCATCCATTATTTTTCTATCTATATTAATAATCTGACCAAATATTTGTAATTGTCAACTTTTTTTAATTCATTACTATCATTATTTTTTTCTTTTATTGAAAAACCATTTAATATTATTTGAGTCTTTTTTAGCTTTTATCTTTAGTCTTTTTTTGTCTTTCATCTGATAGTTCTTGTAACATTTCCTGAAGCTTGGAAGCATTATTTGTAAAAAAAAAAACAAAAAAAAACAGCCGTATCATCTGCAAAATCTGGATAACTTAAGTAATCTCCATTTATTTTTATTATTCTCTTAAAATTCCCATTTTAATTCACAAAATACTTCTCATAAAACTGCTTAACACTCTATTGAACACCCTTATCAGCTGTTAATCTTTTTTGGTGTCAGCATTTAATCTAATCACTGATTTTCATTTTGATAAATATTTTTTTATCAATTTTTTGATAACGCAAAGCTAGCACAAAATGGCAGCTAAAGCATTTTTTTAATATTTGCTACTTTACTAAAACCGATATTAAATTCAGCTTGCTCTTTTGATGTCTTTGAGTTCAATGTTTTCTATGGATGAGTTATAATAATTTTAGTAAAATTTTTATATATAACTGATAGAAGATTGTAAGTCTATAATTTCTGATATTTTTTTTTTCCACTTTTTTTAAATATAAGTACTACTACTGCATTCTCTTTAATCATCAGGTGTATGTCTATCAGTTAAATGTGGATATATAACTTAGTCAATAATTTTTCCATTTCTTCACCACTTCTTTTAAGATACTGATATTAATTTCCTCTTTTCCTGAAACTTTTTCATTTTTTATAGATTTAATTGCATGTCTAACTTAACTGGCATTTCAAAAAATGTTGTAATTATAGGTGTTACTTTATTTTCTTGTTCTTTATTATTATACCAGAAATGCACCCAGTCTATGGAAAAGTCCTCGTTTTTGTAATAGCTTTTTTAATTGGTTGCTTTAACAAATTTCAATCATGCATGGAATTACTGTGGAGTCAGGAATTATATAATATACTTCAATTATATGCTAAATACGATACTATAGCCTCTATTTTTTTTGCCTCACTAAATATCACATATCAAACATGAATTTATGTATTGTAATCACATTTTCGTCATGATTTAAATACTATACTTATTCAGTTCTGTATTGTAGTTAAAAGCACATGTACTGATTTTTTTCCAAGTGTTTTTGTCTTCAGAAAGTTTTATTCCATATATCTTTTGTAAAATAGACTATTTTTTTAGAATCCAGAAATGTACCTGCCTATGGAAAAGCCATCATTTTTGTAATAGTTTTTTTTTTTTAATTGGTTGCTTGCTTTAATAATTTTTTTTTGCTTTACAAAATTATTTGCTGGCAAGTGTACCTAGCCCACGGAAGGAATGAATTATTTCCTTTGCATAAAATACTTTGTAAAAAAATTATGGTTTATTTATGCTGGAACAAATATTTTTTTTTTTTTTTTTTGAAAAATACACCCTCTAACAAAGAAATGTTTAACTTGAATTTCATGTGACAGCATTATAGACAAACATTTAGGGACTTTATATATAAGATAGTTCTTTGGAGAATTTACTCCATGATGTCATCTCTTTTTAGTGTAACAATATTAAAAATATTTTATATTTATGAGATTTATTAATATTTTCTATATCTTTTCTTGCAATTTAGTTATTGTGTGTGTGTGTGTGTGTGTTATTAACTTTTCTAAGTAGATCATTTTAAAATATTTTCATATTTCTTCTTTTCTATATACATTATTTTGTTTCAGTTGTCAATTGCAGAAAAATTGCAAATATTTTGTACTGCTTATCAATCCTTGGTAGATTATATTATTTCTCATTGAATTTATTTTAAGTCTGAACTATTATTGAATTCTATTAATATTTTAAAATGGTTTGCCAAGTTTTAGCTTAAATTCATTGAAGTATTTCTGAAGATTAAGGATATTAATTGTTATTACTAAATTTTTTAATAAATTATTTCTTTTTGTCTCTACGTCTCTATATTCAGTCATCATATTATAATCCCAAAATACATATCTTCTATTAATCTAGATGTACTCCAACTCTGTTGTTTTTTTATTTGATTGCTTACATATACATTTCCATTTTAGACTTCTATCAAAAGATTTCATAATATACAATTTTTTTTTAAAAAAGTTTTTCAGATCTGTTTTTTCTTATTTCTATTTCTATATCAAAATTTATCCACAATATTTTCATCAATTCTAGCATTAAAGTGTCCCATGACAAATTTAGTGTTTGAACTCATCAACAGTATTCTATCTACCTGTATAAAAATCCTGTACATCACAATAACTTTTTGAGGCATAAAGTATACTTATCTGCATTTGTATTTTTCATTACGTTAAATATGCTCTTTCTGGAGTGCCATCAATTTTCACAATGTTATTTTCTATCTTACATTTGTAATGAACTGCATTTCATTTGTGCTTCTAATATTTCTGCTTTTACAATTAAGTATATATCACTTTTCAGACCAATTGTCTCTTGTGTTTCTTCTAATTTCTCATAATTCAACAATGCCTCATTTCATATTAGATTGTTCTTTCAATTCATGCATTTTTTTTTCATTTGAATGAGGTCTAAATAAATATCACATTTGCAACTTCATGATTCTTAGCATTTTCTGTTTTCATCTTTTGGCTGATGATTTTGCAATTTCTGAAATGTGAGAGGCATAATTTAATTTAACTGATATGATCATTCAATCATACATTCGTTCTGTCTTCAAGAAAACCGAACTAATATCCCACTTAAAAGCTATCAGGCATTTGAAAAGAAAGATCATGGAATCTTTTGTTTCTAAACTTTTAAATAAAAACCAATAAACTCCCAACACTGGTTGTTTCTTGTTAATTAATAGCCCATCCATGCTTGTTTACTACATAATCATGTAATAATAACAGCATCAATGACAACAGTGAATAGAGTTAACTTTAATAAGTTACTCTGCATGGTTTCTTTTAAGTCTTGGAAAGAAAAATCAAAGGATCTCTTTTACTTTGTATCAATACTTTTTTTTTGCAACTTTTTATAAACATACAATCATATTTTACATGTATAGATTCCAATACTATAACTATATTTGCATATATAACATTTAATATGTATTACATATCAGTCAGTGTGGATGTTTATACATATTTTTCCTATATTTATACATACATAAATTTATATATGACAGTGTATTTATGTATATAAATACAACAATAAAAATAATAAATATAACAGTAATAAACTATTATAAACAGTCTTTCAATCAGCAAAACTACTTTTGGTTAATTTCTTAACCTGCCTCAATGGCTGTTTAATTCAAATAACAAAATGGAAGCAAATGTGTTATTTGAATTTAACGACAGTTGAGGCAGGTTTAAGGAATTAACCAAAAGTACTTCTGCAGATTGAAAGACTGTTTATAATAGTTTATTATTGTTATATTTATTATCTTTATTGTTATTACAATAGTTTTTTTTTTAATTAATGGACATTTTATTTGTAGTATATAAATATATATATTTTAATGGCCAACATCATCAAAAACTGCACTGTATTTACTGGCATAAAAATGAACAAAACGCTGCATTGGAAGCAAATAATAAGCAACATATAATAATTCAACATATAAAAGTGATAAACAAGGGCAGCTCCAGCAATAATCATCAAGAGTTAACTTTTATTTTCCTTTGTGATTAGGTTTAAAAGCAACTTAATATAAAAATGTAGGTTAATTAGTCAATATCAAAACTTGGAGCATAATATTTCAAAAAACAATCAATATTTTCTTTGCATGCATATATTTAAATGCTAAAGTATCTACAATAATAAATATATAAAAACATGCTGGGTTATGGTATTAATGCTGATCATCATTAATGCTCAAGATTATCAGGTACCAGAAGTACTGGCCATCAATAAAATAGAACTTATCATAAATCTCTAATGTAAAGTAAGTGGACTTTAAAGGTGATTTATGATTTTAGTGCCATCTAACCATCTAAATAATTCTAAAAACTGTATGCATACAAACACATATCCATGCCTATGTGTAACAAAAATTGTAATGTTTGAGCTTACTCTGAGGTCACAAGATTCCTAGTCATTCTGGACAAGAGCAAATGTATATGCAGTGAAGCTGAAAATGACTTCAATTCTACGCTATTCAAAAAAAAATATAAACAAACAAAACAAAAAAACCATTAAAATTCATAATCTTATTAAATTTTTTGAATCTTATTTGTAGTAGCACCGTTTTTTTGTCTTGTTAAATATAATAATTTCAAACATGAATTTTTTAATCACATTTTCTTTGTAATTTAAGTAGAATTTATTAGTGTAAATTTAATTTTTTTTTCAGCAATTTTTTTTTCTTTCAAAAAGTTTTATATACAGTATATATTAGCATATCTTTAATAAAATATATTATACTACAATGAGCAATAAATCCAAAATAAATTGTAAAATACTTGCATTAAATGAGAAAAAAAATTATTGAATTAATAGGGAAAAGTAAAAAGTCATTTTCTGACATCCAGTCATATATTTCAAAAGAATGAATCGTCAATTAGAGAAATAAAAAGACAAGTAGATTGGTGCCTCTGTTGCTGGTGTCTCTGAAACAGATAAAGTTGTAACTAAATTGGCAATTTTGTATTATGTCAGAAAGCCTTAAGTGTCTGTGAAAAAGTTAGCTGAAAATCTGGATCAAATAATTCCAAGCTGTTCACTGCAAATAGGGTATGGTTGTATAGATTCTAACATTATTACAGTCTTAAAAATATTAAAGAAATCAATGAAGATGCAGCTATCCATAATGAAGCTGCTGGTACATTTTCATTAGAATTTTAAAAAATTATTGGAAGAAAAAATATCCGGAACAAGTATTTAATTGTGATGAAACAGAATTATGAATGATTGAAAACACATTTAATATTGTAAATATATATTATTATTTTTAAACATTTTGTTTATATTATAATCTTAATTTATAAGTGTATACTCTATACATAAAGCATCTGTTATATATATATGCATGTTGAAAAATATACTGTATATTTAGACTACAATAAACAATACTCACTGTATTATAATCAAGACTTGTCAATAAAATGTTATTATATATATATTGTGCATGAAGGAGAGTTTAGAACAGAATATAGTGTTATTCATGGCTTCACTATATATAAAATTTATTCTTTTCTAATATTAAATGATTTCATTGGAATAATTTAAAATAATGATTAATTAGGAACAAACTGGAAGCCCTTTGAAATGTGGTCATGAAGAAGGATAGAAAAAATTAATTGATGAATAAAATGATAAATAAAAAAGTTTGAGAAAAGTAAATGAAAAAAGAAGATTGATTGAGAAAATTAGGAATAGAAAGAGAAACTGAATTGAACATATATTAAGGAGAAATAATAGTTTAATGAAAAATGTTTTGAAAGTGAGTGGAAATAAGAAAAAAGGATAAAAAAGATTGAACTTGTTGGATGATAAAAGAGATAGGAAGAGAGGTGTAGAATTGTAGAGTTTGGCAATGAAGAGAATGGAGGGGAGAAATGGATGAATTTGTGATGTGATTGCTCGCTGAGCCTATCCACCACAGAATACTGATTGATTGATTGATTGATTAGAAACAACAATAATGAAAAAGAAGTCTGTTAAATTAATCTCAATACAAATATGTCGTTTTGATTTTGACTATTTACAAACATTTAAAAATATTCGATAATTTGAAAACTCAAGCAATTACATTTAGAAATATATATATAAATAAATGATTTGCATAACAAATACATATATATATTGTAACAAACGGGTTCGAATACACGCATATATAAAATATGACATAATTGATAGTTAATGTAGGGACCATGTATAAACAAATAAATAAAAAATATATTAAACCATTCAACCCTTACAATAATGTAGATATAGTATGGAGTATAAAAATATGTATAATATCAGGGGTTCATCACTTATATATGTAGAGCGTATAAAGCGCAATTAAAGATTTTATTCACATAGTTTTTTTTTTGAGTTTATTAATAATTTTTAACATTTTTTTTTGAGTCACCTTGAACATTGAGAACTAAATAGATGATGAATTTTAGAGTTTTAATAATCAACAATGTCCGTGGATATAGTTTTTTTTTTTGTTGAAGAACAATGGAAGGACTGGTCACGCGAGAATATGCAGAAAGATTTGAAAAGTTAAAGGGAATACAAAGAACTTTTTTTTGTCTTGCGCTCAGTGGAAAAAGAAAAAAGAGGAAGGCTTGAATCCTAACAAGGAGGACAAAGATTTTTTTTAAGAAGTTTTAATATTTTTGTCAAAAAATTCAATATTTCCTAGTCTTACTCACTCCAATATTTCATAATTCACCTACCGATTCAATGTCATAATAAATCAAGAGATTTTTTCCATCGAGAAATTTGACAAAATCTAGATTTAGACCTTCAAAGAGTACACCAACTACTCCACCTCTAAACTTCCCACCTAAGACCATTAATTTTGCTCCTAGACCACCAGATTAAGTCGGGCCAGACGCAAACAGACTTTTTAATCGATAGCCAGGTAAGACACTCACCAACTATTTTCTGTATAGTATCTCAATAAAGAAGTGTTACCTCAGTTAATTGCTATATTAAAATTTTATATTTAAAGTTAGATATATGACTATATTAACATACCTCACATATATATGTATTTGCATTATTTGATGTGTGGATGAAGAGCGTGATATATAGTGTGTATGATAATGGGTGGCCTGGTGTTTGCAAGCAACATATAGTAGGTCCGAAGAGATTTATTGGGGGGTATGATCAGGAGAATCCTCAGACCCGGGTTAGATTAAGGATTTGGCTTTGCTACCAAAAAAATGCGAGCGGTGGGTAATTTATAGCCTTGTTCTCAGATGACGGTCCCCAACCTGAGATTGAGCTGTTCGGGCGCACCACCAGATAGATATCAGAACCGTTCGAGGAGGAACCACCCTGGTAAGATTGGCGGGAGGGGTCAAACCGCCAAAACCCCGCAGCCGGGGGGCCAAAGGGAAGGCGGGGGAATATGTAAGATAAGACAAAATATTTCAACTTAATAAGCTAATAAAGAGTTTTATTTTATTTTAAGAAAATGCAAATAGTTACGTATTAAACAGACATTTAATACACACACATATATATATGCTTGTTCTCATGTAAAAATTAAAATATTTCCTATTATTAATTATTAATTTTCATTTAAAATTAATTTAACAATATCTTGTTTATTTAAAATCTGGAGTTTCATCTGGCATTTTAAAAAAAAAAAACGTATTTGATAACTTGTCTTCTAGAACAAATCTTTTAGGAATGACATAATGAAATTTTATGAAAATATATGTAATTTCTATCTTATGGAGTTTTTAAATCTACTTTTTTTTCATTATCTGGATAGTTGATTCATAAAAACCAAGACCTTTGCAATAAATAATTAATTTTTTTTTCTTGAATAATAAATAGAAATAAATCTTTGTTAATTTGCTTAGTGAAAGTTTGAAATACTATATCAATATATTTTTATTTACCAGTCAGTACACTTTGAATTGATTGACCAAATATAATTTTCAACACTATCACTTTAGATGATGATGATGAATTTATTCATTAATAAGCACCAGCTATAATAGAAATTTTAGCTCCATAACCGTACAAATCTAATTCCTTCAAATTCATATTACCCATAATACTAGTTATCTTTCTGTCTTTTAAATCAGTGGTCTTCAACCACCGGGCTGCAGAAGTTGTCTGTCGGTCTGCAGCTAGACTGGCAAGAAAGTTTATAATAACAAAATAATAAGATTTTAAACTTTTAATTAATATGAACAATTTTTATTTATTTTTTCATCACATTTATTAAAAAAAAAGAAACAGAACAAAAACAAAATCTAATCAATCATACATAAAGTAATTTGTTTTTCTATTTATCACAGATGTTTATGGGGGGGGGGGGCGTAGAAAAAAGTTTTTTATTACACAAACTCCAGTTGTCTTTTGATAGCCAATACGGCTGCTTGTCAGCGTTGTTAAAACAATAAAATGAAACATGACTTTTTTTGATCTCTTAAATTTTTTCTACTCTCTCTTTTAATATTTCATTTTTAGTGGGGTTTTTTTGGCTATAAGGCGATTTTTTTTTTTTTTTTTGGCTTTAACTTTTTATTTTGGAAATCAATTTTTATTACATTTTTTTAAAAATAAAAACCAAAAAGTAAGTTCTGTTTCTAACTTTTACAAAGTATTTCTCAATACACCCCCACCACCCCAAAATAAAATAAGATCAAAACTTTTGACTTTTTCAAGATTCGTTTTTTTTGTTTAAAAATACGCCCACTTTTTTTGGCCTATAAGGCAATATTTTTTTTAGGCTTTATTTGTATACCGTTAAAATACTAAAACTTATTTTTAAAACCAATTTCTGTTACCTCTTTTTAAAAATAAAAACAAACAAAAAATAACTTTGGTGTCTATCTTTTGTCTCAGTGATGACAACGTATTCCTCAACCCCCCCACCCAATAAAAATTTATCTGTAAACTTCTGCTGGTCCGCGAAATCTTATCCTTACTTTTACCGGTCCGCAGGTGTGAAAAGGTTGAAGACCACTGTTATAAATTATTTATAGCTAGGAATCATATCCACACTCAATTGATTACTTTTACTACCATATAAGTAGATTTATTTATTTTTAACTTTTAGAATATCACATAGAAAAGCATTAAATTTCTGTAAAAGTGAATCATTTAATAACTTAAAGAAAATAAAAATTAGTACAAATGTCATTTAAGCTTCAACAAATAAGTAAGCATTTTCTTTGATATGAAGCAATAAATTTCTCCCCGTTTCTATTTACTAACATATAAAAAATGAAATACTGTATATATGTAAATTTGTACAATATACTGTCGTGTAAAAAGAAAGAATCTATATTAGCATATTATTCATTTAGATCAAAATTAATAAAGCAAACGAAGAAAAAACAATAATGTAAATAAATTTGAAAAAAAAAAAAACTGCTTTAAATATAACTAATTAAAAATATATATTTTGCCAACACCATACTAGAAAAAAGCTTCATTCTACTGTTGAACTAAAAAAAAAAATACATACAATTATTTATAGCAGTTTTATGTGCACACGTAATCAGGTTATATATAAATAAATAATAGTCAAGTCAAGGATTTCCATGATTGGGTCTTCTTTTCTTTCATAAAGATGTTTTAATTATGCTTTTGTAATTTATCTGTATCTTTTTGAATTTCATTGCAACCAGTTGAGTTGCTTTTAAATTTTAGAATCTTTTGTTGAATATAATTTTCTCTTCTTTATATAATTCTGACTCCAAACAAAATATTAAAAAAGAAAAAAAAACCATTTGCCCTGAGATCGATCTAGTTACCATCATTAGATTGGGTAGAACATTTATTTCAAAGGCTGGATTTCACTTCTGCTTGTTCTGATTTCAGGTAGGTTTTACACACAGACATCCTAGGTGGATTATATGTAGATTCACATTATAGGAAAGATTATTATAGCTACACTTAAAAAGGATCTAGCCCCTCATCATTAAAGAAATAGTACCACCATGAATATATAACTGCTTATTTACTAGAATTATTAATATATTTTTTCTCCAAGATCAATAACTTTTCAATAATAGTTTAAACTTAACTTTGCATTAATATGCTTTTAATAATGACCTAGTATAAAGTTTGTTCAGCAACTAACTTTTAACTCATGTTGCCGATCTGATCTTTTGCAAGAATCACCCAAAAAGTGAATATCTATCCAACCCATGATTAAACTTAATCAAACATAATAAAAAAAATATATGTATTTTTTTTTCTTTTTAATTAAGATTATCTTCTAATTGCAATTAAAAAATTAATATCTATAGAGTAAAATTGAAGATATTTGTTTTCAAGAATTATGTAGATGAAATTAAAATAGATATTTTAAAAAATGCCAAAAAAAGTAGAATAAGATAGATTTAAAATATTACATATTTCTCATATAATAAATATGATACATATAGAATAGTTTGAAAAGGGATAATGTTTGGACATATGGAATTTTGTATTAGTTAGAGATCTCTCTCTCTTTTTTTTAATTTAGAATTAAAAGAAAAAGATAAGTATTCATTAAATAGTGAATAGTGGATTGCATATGAGAATATTCAAGATAATTTTTTTTTTTTTCTAATTGAGTGAAATTAAAAGCAAATTAAAAATATTTGAATTAAAATAGATTGGTTTTTAAAAAAAGATTAATTGGATATTATGGGGAACTCAGTAAACATGCTGGACAAAAAATGAGATAAATAATAAAGAATATGTTACTGATAGATGATTATGAGGTACAAGAAAAAATGGATAAATGAATTCGAGAAAAAGAAATAAAATTATAGGAAATATATAAATAAAAAAATAATTTGGATTTATGTAAGAATAAAAAATATATAAAATAAGAACTGATATTAGATTATAATAGATGAAAGTTACTATTATTTGGTGGAAGGATATAAGTTTTGGAGACTATTGCAAAAATGAAAGATTTGTTCTGTAAATGTGATTTATGTTTAGATGTGGTAGAGAGAGAGTATGGTCTTTTTTTGTTTTGTTTTTTTAAATGTAAGATATTAAAAGAGAATCAGAATAAATTTTATGCAAAGTTGGAGAAACATGAAGATAAAGAGAATGAAAAGAGTAGAGATTTTATCTTCAAGTATTTATTATAAGATCAGGGAAGATAGGATAGTGGAATTAATGAAACAGCTTTTGGAAAAATAATACAAAAAAGAAAAAGAAGTAAGTGCTGGTAGAATGATTTGCTAATAGGGAATAAGGTCAATGAGTTTACTTTAGAAAGGAATATAAGGAAAAAAATGTTATTACCTAGGATTTTTGAAACAGATATACTGCTTGCTGTTTGCTGCTTCTAATGAAGTATATCTAACCGGTTAGATTTGAAATTTTCCTGCAGAGATTTGATCATTATTAGTTGGTATTATTCCTGGAGACAATTAGATATTGACGGTGATCTAACCGCTTCAGCTTCACCTATTTAAATAGAAAGTAGGTTGAAGTAAAGAAGGTTCCCCACTTTTCTTTCATAGCGTAAGCTTGTGGTTAAAACACCTGTAGAGGTCCCTACTATCGCATTTTATACGCATATTATCGAGGTTATAGCCTCAGTAAATATTATTACGTAATCAATGTGCGTTTAATAAATTTATAATTACAACTTTAAATTGCTGTAATAGATTTCTAAATATAAAATCTTTCCATTGACTCCTTGTAAATCGAAAGATTTCGCGAGTATTAATGTGTAATAAGAAATGTGGACTTAATCAGTGAAGTATTGAATAGCTTCACACTCGCAGATCTAACCGCTTCAGCTTCACCTATTTAAATAGAAAGTAGGTTGAAGTAAAGAAGGTTTCCCTCTTTTCTTCCATAGCGTAAGCTTGTGGTTAAAACACCTGTAGAGGTCCCTACTATCGCATTTTATACGCATATTATCGAGGTTATAGCCTCAGTAAATATTATTAACAGTTTTGTGTGCAATATTAGTGTCTCTGTTAGTAACAACAGCCATGTTGTTTTTGATATCATTTTATCTGAGGAAAAATCATTTTACATTATATATATGAGAATTAGATGTTGAGATAGAAAGATAAGGGATAAGGATATTATATTCCCATTGTTAGAATTAAATATATATGTAATGATGTCAGCCCTCTTTTTGGCAGATGATATGGATTTTTTTTTGTAAGTATTATAAGTTTAGGATATGAAATTGTTGGTAGAGAAATATGCAAAGATAGGAAGAAATATGAAAATTAAATTCAAGAAAAAAATTCTAAGATGTTAATATTTAATAGGAAGAGTAAAATTAAAAGATAGAAAATTGAAGATATTTGTCTTGAATAAATAATAAAGTATAAATATTTAAATATTTTGCTAAGGAAAATAAGGTTATAAGATAGTTGGAAATTTGAGACAAAATGTAAAATAAAATTGATACAAAATCTGATATGTTTCTCATATAATAAATATGAGTTTTGTGAAATAATTTGGAAAGGGGTGATGTATCTTTTTTTATTATTATTATTATGAAGTGTATCTAGGAGACTCCAAAATTTTGATAGAATTCAAGAATTTGAGCTACATTAGATGATGAATTGTGACTAGCAAATGAGCTATTTGAAATGAAATGAAATGAGGGAAATTAAAAACAAGTATTAGAATAATTACAATATATGAATGACAATTGATTAGTAAAAATAATTTAAATTGGATTACATAGAAAGCATTGCAACATATTGGATTAAAAAAACATTTTTATCAAATAAACATATATATATAAGAAGTGAAATAAATGTAAAGAGAATGTATTATAGTTACATAATTATGAGGAGTGGGAAAAGTGGGTGGATATTAAGATGGTTAAAGAAAAAGATGTTGAGTTATGGAAAATTAATGTGAATTAACAAAATAGTTTCAATTATTTGAGAATAAAATTATTCTCCCAAAATATATTCATTTATTTTTTTTCTTTGATCCCATTTCAATAAAAATTATTCTATCCTCATATTTCTCATTCTTGTCATAATGATCTAAACAGAGTCTCTTTTATTTTTGTGTTGTTCTTCTCTTTATATAATTTATTTGTCTTTCTTTTCAATATGTTTAATATTTTCTATCTCATTTCCTTAATATGTGAAATCTCTTGCAGCAAACAACAATTTTTAACAGTGTTAGATAATAAAAAAACATGTAATAGTAGAGAGAAGTTACTATTTGCTGCAAATATATTTTTCAGATACCAGAAAAATGAAACAAACATGGGATAAGAAATTTGAGTTGTAAATATGGTTTTTGTGGAGATTGAAGATAAAATATTGAACATTTATTTTTAGAAATGTAGGATATTGTTCAGGATAAGTTATATGGAGAAAAGAGAAATATGAAAGTAAAGGAAATAAAAAAATATAGATTTTTTGTTGTTGTTATTGTTGACTTCTCTATGATAATAATGAAAAATATAAGTATAGAATAGCTTTTATTAAAATGAGACAGGAAAGGAAAAAGAAATGACTCTCTTTTGAGAGAATAATTTGACAATAAGGATAAATAATGGATAGGATTATTGTGGTATATAATGATCTTAGAGAGCAAGAATTTTGGTTAACTATTTTGGGCATATGAATCATATGCCAAGAAACTTTTCACTTTATTTAAGGAGAAGGCATTTTACATAATGCCACATTACTGTTTATTTTGAATAGTGCTATAATGACTCCATTAATTCTTTTTAGTACTTCATTTTAATTATTATGCAATATATGTGTGCCAAAAGTCTAAATAAACCCAATTGTCTGTTGGGTGCATGTACATAGTATTATAATTTGAGCATTATAGAGTTCACATTTTTAGATTTCTAGTCAGTGATGTATTTAAACAAAGGTCTAATCCAAATACTTCTACTCTTAATAAATCATAATCAAATGAAAATAAGATATTGCAAAAGTTATCAGAGTGTATCCAAATAATAAGCCAACATTACAGAAGTATACAGAGAAAATTTAGAATTTTGAAAATTTATCAGTTAAAATATAGTACTATTATTACTGCTGACATCATTAAACTTTTATATATTTACTTATTAAAACATAGAAATTTATGATAGTTAGACAAATTGAATAAATTCTTTGAGTAACTTTGCCTCCTTTTTATTTCATTAATTTTCCTATGATACTGAATTTATGAATTACATATATAGCTTATATTCATTGTAAATATCAGACAAATAATTATTTTCCAAGTATAAATTTATCTAAGACAAAGAAATTAGTTATTTTAACATAATTGAATTGATATTTCAATGCAATATTAAATAGCTGTACTTTTTTTGTCTTCAGGTAAATTTTGTCTTTTACCAAATAAATAATAATAATGTTTAATTATTGAACTTTTTAGAAAATGTTCATGTTTCTTTCAGAAAAAAAAAAATCAATTTATTGAATCACTTCCTTTTTTGAATATATATGATTTTAGTTTTTGTTAATTTATGCTTGATTTAACAGATTGTTTAGAAAAATGCAGTACATAGTTGACATAGCAACATTATATTATGTATATTATTTAATGAATCATTACTTATTTTTTTGTTCAGTAATATATTAAAATATTAATATAATAAATTGTTTTATTTTATATATATATGACTAATTCTTTGTTTTTATTGTTTATTTCTTCTTGCATCTCATTATACAACTGAATTTGAAATGAATATTTGGTAATAATTATTATTATCAAAGTCAGATTAAAAAAGTTAAGTTGTAATTCCAAGCTGTCTACAGCACAATGTGTTAGGATGAAAAATTCTTACTGTTTAATTTACATTACCAATAGCATTTTCCCATCTCTAGCAACATCTATTGTAAGTTTGAGTTATCAGTGATTCACAGATAATTGTGTAATTTAATCTTTATTCTTTTTGCTTTCATCATTGAGGACTTGGGATTCAAGGCTAGAACCATTTTTCATTGATAAAGGCAAAGTCAGAAACTGATTTGGAGATGTGGTTTAAATTGCACTACCATTAAACTATGAAACTTAAATTTTTACATATTAAATTTGTTGAAACTATATATATAGAGATTTTTAAAAAAAAAACACCTTTAAATAGCTTATTACAGAGCAAAGACTTCTGATAGCTTCTAGAAAAAAGTAAAAAAAAAGCTATATTCATCCCATTTTGCAACTGGTAGTTGGTGAATTTGAATATTTTTTTTTTTTATCTCTCTAACTAAGAATAGCTAAATAGACATGTTGTATGATAATCTAGATTGACTATGAAATTATGTACCTAAATTTTAAACATATTAAATCTGATTAGAACCTGAAAACAATTTTGTTTATTTGACTTGGATTTGATTCCAGGTCACAGGGAATTGCCGAATAATTTCCTATCATTGCATTATAGAGCCTTTGCATACAAGCATATATGCAGAGTTCTTGTTTTTAAATGTTTATTAATTTGTTTTGATTATTATTGCTGATATATCTTTGTATGCTTTTTTATGTCATCCTTTCATAAATAATCAGAATGTGCTGTTTGTATAATACAGTCCCCCTAAATAGTATTGTGTGACAATGGAAATAAATAGAATTAAAAATTGTAAATTATGTAATATTCAAATTTATTTATTAAGTATAGAGATCATATGTAATTAAAGAGAAAGGACTTCCATGACAATGTTAAGCTATTATAAGATCAATACAGCACATATATTAAAGGGGAAAATCCTTTCTCTTTAATTAAATTGTAAATTAACTACTAAATCTGTTGTATTTTTGCATTCTGTTTAATTAAAAATAAAATCTACATTTTCCCATGAAACATATGTAAATTATGTTATCTTACTGATCCCAACCTGTGATGTACTTAGTCCTCAGTACTAATTTGACATTGCCTTAACATAAATTAAAGTGGTATTTATCAAAAATTAAATTTATAATATTGAACTTTTTTTTTGTGGGATGTGTCAATTTTTTTCTTTTTGCTTTATTTAGAATGTGAAATTCTGAAATATGGTTTATTAGTTCAGCTAAAATAATCTTTCAAAGCATTAAACATATTTTATCCAGGCTTTTTATAGATATCTTTCAAGCTCTATTTAAAATTTATTGTATTAAAAATTATTAAAATTATATCAGTATAAAACCTTATAATAAATAATAAATAGTTATATAAACATTATTAATATTAATATTATAATAACCCTATAATTGTAAATGAATATAGTCAAATAAATATAGTATTTGTCATAAATAATAATAATGATGATGATGATGATGATGATGATAATTATAAAAAAAGAAATTGTATTCTGTTATGGTCAAATTAAAAATTTTCAATCTTTAAAATGTTCAATACTTTGTTATTAACATTATAAAAAAAGAAACAATTTACTGTCAAGCATTGGTAGCCTAGCGGCTAGCGTAGTTGCCTTCAAAGCAACCGTCTCGGGTTCGATTCCCAATCAATGCTTTGATATATATTAAAAAAACAATTTATTTTTGACATGTGATCCTGGCTCACATCAATTAATTTTCATGCTACTATAATTTTCATGTACGATTTATTCAATTGATTGATGAAAATCACAGCTTTTTTTTCTTTTTTTTCAGTTAATGCAATGATCTTTATTTCTTTTAACTTAGATTAATTTGGATTTTACCCTCTAGCTGATAATTCCTTCTAAGTGATATAGTTTCTAGGTTGAATGCAGTATTGTGTTTATATTCACTACTTATCAACAATAAGCAAATGTATAACTGAATTTTATTGTTTTTAAGTTGTATTCATAGAAAATGTTTGGACAGTCAATAAATAATAATAACCAAAAAATCACAGTAAGTGGATAAAATAAATGATTTTAATAATAAACTACACACTCATTTTAAATAAATTTGGGAAATATAAATTTACAATCATTGTAATAAATGTGTGATTAAGAAATGATATCTAATGGAATATAAACAGATTCTCAAAAATAATAGACTATTATAAATTTATAAAGTATAATGTAATTATATTAATTTTACTTAAATTTTGAGAATATAGTTATATACATGCAATGTTGATGATAATAATGGTAATGATGATGATGAGTATTATGTGTTTTTCAATTTAAATTACTGTTTATTGTATAAATTAGTATTTCTCCAGATTGACTTCTTATTTGGTTTTTTAAGCTGCTCATTTTAACATTTATTATTGTTATGATAGACCCTTTTTATTGCTAGAAATCATTTTCTTCTCTTATTACCAACTTTTCCAAACATTCCAAATGAATGAAAGTTCTGCCTTCATATCATTAAATACAAACCTATTCATTTTTTTTTTATATTGCTGTCCCTAGTATTCTCACAATTCTTTACCAGCCTTGCATTTCAAATATATCAATGCTTTTTTGCAGCCTTAAAATTCTCTCAGGAAATATTATAAGTTTAATATCTTCTTTTTTTTTGGAAGAGGCATTCTAAGATCTGTCATTATAATTCTGTCCAGTAACATTCTTTGCTGAATCTCTTGTCTGCATGATGTTTAGTTTTTGATGAACAATCCAATTTTGAATCCACATTGTCTTCATCCAAATTTTCTCATTATTATATTTAAAACATAAATTGATTAGGCAAATGTTATTATGCAACTGTCTAATTTCTTTCACTACCAGTTTGAAATTAATCTTTTATCATTGTCTATCTTAATCATAGCAATTGAAATGTTTTGATGTACTCATTTGCCTATAAATAAATATATTTATTTACTTATTTGTAACAATAATCAATCATTTAAAAATGTGATTAATAAAAATATTTAAAATCTAAAATTAAAAAAAATATTTAAAAGACTTATTTACTTTTTATCTGAAGTGTGTCTAAAATTTATAGTATTTTTTTCATTTAACAAGTCATTGACAAAATCAAAAGATAAACACACACACATGTGTATAAATTAACTCTTAATGAGTGCCTAATATTTTTTATGCTGCCACAATATTTGTGGTATTGATTTAGAATGTACTCTCCACCATTTTAATTTCTAAGCAGAGCCCCAAAACCAATGCTGACACAACCAAGCAATAAAAGATGGCAGATAATACCCTAGAGCAGGGGTTGGCAACCTATGGCACATGTGCCATGTTTGGCATATCAATGATTATCAATGGCACTCAGAATAAATTGAAATAGTAAAAAAAAATATTTTAATTATAGCATCTTTTTTGTTTTGTTTTTACATTCAACATTGAATTTACAATTAAATCATTATTTATCAGAAAATAATACACTTGACTTCATTTAAAGTTATTTTTGTTTGCAAGCGAAATAAATTATACATATTCACATTTTACTTCTGATAATATTAAAAAATGAGATCGTAATCCAAATAAAAAGCTTATTACGTTATCAATTCTAGAAAACTATTTTCGGTAGTTGAATGGTAAATAATTGACGCTCATTGGTGGCACTTCTTTCAAAAAAGAGATTCTCATGGCATACTGACTGAGAGAGTCCCAAAATGTCCCACAAAAGACAAAAACGTGATATTCGCTCTTTTCAAGACTCTTGGACAAATGAATATGGATTTGTACAGCAAAAAGATCGTGCTGTGTGTACATTATGCTGTGAAAGTATTGTGTGTCGTACCTCAAGTGTACAAAGACATTATCAAACTAAACATGTGTTCATGTTTAAAAACTCAGATGAGAAAAGTGAAGCTATAAAAAGAGCTGTTTCTGCCTTTAAGAAACAAACTACTTATTTTAGTCAAATAATTGGAACCCAAAATAAAGCCACCGAATGTAGTTATACAATTGCTCATTGTGTGGCTTCGAAAGGCAAACCTTTCACAGATGGACAATTCATCAAAGAAACATTTTTGAAAAGTGCTGAAATCTTATTCGGTGATCTACCAAATAAACAAACAATACTGTCTTGAATTCAAGAAATACCAGCTTCTGCAAGGTCAATTCAAAGAAGAATAACTGACCTGGCCAAAGATGTAACAACAAAACAGAAAACCAGTTTACAACAAGCTGTTGCATTCTGTGTTGCTGTTGATGAAAACACTGATGTAAATGATGTGGTGCGCCTAGCAATAGTTGCACGATATTGTGACAACAATCATATTTATGAAGAATTGTGTTGCTTGATTCCACTTGCTGGTACAACAAAGGGACATGATATTTTCACTGAATTTTTCAATTATTTTGAAAATCAGAAAATTAACATAAATAAAAGATTTAGTACTACTACTGATGCCAGCCATGCAATGGTCAGAAAGAAAAAGGAATTTGTTAAACTTCTTGAAAATCATGTTAAACATTGAATATTGAGTTTCCATTGCCTTATACACCAGGAAAATTTAGTTGCAAAAATCTCATCACAATGCTTGAATTCTGTAATGAACACTGTCATTAAAATAATTAATTTCATAATTTCTCATTCTTCATTAACACATAGGCAATTTAAATTCCTTTTGCAAGAAATGAATAGTGCATATATAGACCTCCCTCTATACAGCAATGTTCATTGGATTAATCGAGGTAATGTCTTGAACAGGTTTGTATCATGTCTGAAAGAAATCAAGATGTTTCTTGATGAAAAAGAACAACATTATCCGGAAATAAATGATGAAGACTGGTTATGCAAATTGATGTTTCTGACTGATATAACTCAACACCTGAATGAGTTAAACTTGCATTTGCAAGAGAAGGGTCAAACAATACTAGAACTTTTTGAATATTGGAAAGGATTTGCATCAAAATTAGATATATTTTGGCATGATATTACCACTAACACCTACAAGTACTTTCCAAATGTAAAGGCCCATGCAAATCAATTTAACGTTAACAAAGATGAACTTCAAAAATACATTGAAGCTCTCAGAGAAGAATTTTCCAAACGATGTGAAGACTTCCAAATACACACACCCATATTTTCTTTCCTCATCAAACCTGACTTAATTGATTTAAAGATGACTCCATTTGATTTATCTCTTTTTGAGTGGATGGATATTGATAGTTTTGAAATGGAATTAATCGAATTAATGTCATCAGAATTGTGGAAAACTAAATTTGTAGAATTGCAGAAAACTCTTGAAGGGAACTGTCTAGAAAAGTCGGCTGTCATTCTCAATTGTTGGATATCATTACCTGAAAGATTTAATTCTTTGAAAAAAACTGCTTGTGCTCTGCTTTTGGCATTTGGTTCAACTTACTTATGTGAACAAATTTTCTCACACATGAAGCATGCATGAAGCTAAAAGTGACCAATTACATACCTGACATTGAGCAATTAAGTAAAGAGGTACAAGGGCAAGCTTCATATTAAATGGCTAATCATATTAAAATTTATGATATTTTTTTCCTTTTTTAAATTATATATTTTGTATAGGTAAAAAGTTGTAATTTATAATTTGTAATATAATTTTTAATAAGCATGTTAAAAATTACAAATTTAAAAAAAGGACTTTTCACATGATTCTAAGTATTTTAAAATATTGAATGACCAATAATATAAGATCCAGTTATAATGGACTTCAAAAGTATATATTTATAGTAGTATATATATATTATCTACTGTAATATTATATATAACTTGAAGCCCATTATAACAACCAATTTTGTTAATATATAATATAAGATTGGTAAAATCATGTTGGCATGCGGAATAACATTGTGACATAGGTTTGGCACCTCACTACTAAAAGGTTGCTGGCCCCTGCCCTAGAGCACTGAATATTCCAATTAATTTGTCCAATATTGCTAAAAAAAATCACTATTTTCAATGAAATTTAAAAAATAAACACACAAATTTCATAGAACTAAGCGCATTTAAAAAAAAATCAAATACATCTAGAAATCAAAATATTAAGCATATTAATAATTAGGAAATGGCCAAAAAAAAATCAAATGACTACAGCAATCAAATATGAAAAAACAATATTTAGCAACTATTTTTAATAAATGACCATTAAAATGTTACTGTAAATAGATTACTAAAATAAAAAAAATCATATAGTCTAGAAATCAAAATATCAAGCATATTAGTAACTAGGAAGTGATCAAAAAAATTAGCAAAAATCAAAATTTCTAAAACAGTACTAAATAAATAGTAAATATATCAATGGGAAAGAGGAATCCTCTGACATAATCATGTGATTAAAAGATTGAATTACTATAGCAATCAAATATGAAAAACAATATTTAGCAACAATTATTGGTAAACGAAACAAAAATGTTAACATGATTACATGACCAAAATAAAAAAAAGTAAATACCTCTAGAAATCAAAATGTCTAGGAAATGATGGGGAAAAAAAAGCAAAAAGCAAAATTTTAAAAACAGTACTTAGCAGATATTAGTAATTAGCAATTATATCAATGAAAAAAAAAATTCACCAGCATAAATTATTAATAGACTAACCTATGAAAGAACAAAACATGCTATGGCTGTAGAATAGAATTTGATATTTCATTAAAAATATTTTTTCAAATGGTTTTAGTGTACAGTGTCCATCAATAAATAGATATGTTATCTGTACACTTTCACATGTTAAAATTAAAACATTATGGATATTTTGTTAAATATAAAAAAAAAAAAAATTAAGAACTTTTTCTGGGCAAAAAATATGCAGGGGATGAGAAATTTCAAAAACAATACTTTAGCAAATATTTGACAAAAAAAACAACAAATTACTATTATCTATTAATGAAGCATAAGAGGCTCATAAAAAATAAAATTATAAAAACATATAAAAACATTTTTTATTACCTCAAAGAATGCAAAATCATATTCCATGGTCAATTACATGGAAAATAATAAAATGGAGGTAAAAAAATTTGAAAGTCAAATTTACATTTACAGGAGTTCACCTTTGACTTAATTGACTCAGTCAAACTATTTTAAGGTGGTAATAAAAAATAATAAGTGGGGGGAAAATAAGACCATTTATTTATTTAACTGCTGAATCATCCACAGATAGATTCACACAACTATTAGCTGTCTATCAGCCTAATTATTAATTATCGACCTCTTTTACTTGTCTCTCTACCTATCTATATTTGTCTTTTATCCGTCTCTTTATCTTTGTTGGAACAAATATTGTTAATAATATTTAATCCTTAATAATAATAATAATGATTTTAAAGTATTAAAAAAAGAAAAGTTGCTAAGTTCAAATGATATTATCAATCTTTTTTCAGCATTTGCAATACACATTGAATATGAGTTCTCAAAAATTCTATTGCTATGAAAAAAAAGTTAGATACTGCTAATAACATATAAACATATTTTAAGATTTCAGAATTTTAAAGAACATCACATCAAACAAATCTGAAAATTCATAATAGCAGGAGACCTTCAATTAAGCAAGAATTCAAAAAATCTCATATTTTTAATGATTAATTACATTCACATTAACATGGAAAACTATCTTTTCATAAAACTTTCATAGGTCAATTATTAAAACAGGCAAAACTTTCTTCATATAGTATATAAAGTTTTGCCTGTTTTAATAAGAAATAGTGATCATGTGATGTTTAATGGTTTATAGGTCAATTATGTCAATACAGTTAATAAAACCCCTTTCACTGTTATAATTGAATTTTATATCTTTACTTTCTTTTTTTATTATTATTTTTATTATTATTATTTTATTATCTTTATTTTCTTCAGAGGATTTCTGATGTTATAAGATTATTGATGTCTACATTCAACATTTAATAAATTTTACTAAGTTTCAAATATTTATATATCTATGCTATTTACCCTGCAAATAATTAATAACACTTTTAAAGACGAGCCATTATTTTTTTGAGCAAGAAAATGTCATTTATAATGAATATTAAGAATTAGAATAAGACTTGAACTTAATAAAGCTATATTGATAATCTTTTATATATGATCCTCTTCAATAAATTTTTTTAAATAATTTATATTAAAGTATGCAAGACTTCTTAGTAATTAGTGCCTATAAACAAATGTGTGTTTTTATCTAAATAATATCATTCAAGATTTTAATCCCAGTAATGATCAGCTTTATGATATTGCTAGTATTCATCTTGAAGACTTACACTAATTAATCAGTTATATTAATAATAACTTAATGTTTATTTAATCAAATAGATTACCAAAAAATATCATCCAATAATTTAGAATTGCATTTTTGATAAAATTTTATTATTTCAACCTCATTTGCAACAATAGACTAATTTGGTCTAAATTTATACTATTCCATGTCCAAATTATCTGATGTTGGTGAAGAAAGGCAATCTTCACCTTAATTTTTAGTCAATGACCTCTTATTCTATTTTAAAAAATATTAATAAATTCATCAAGACTAGAGGGCTAAAATCCAGGAAACCCAGAGTAATTTCTCATTCTTATATTAACCAATGGATATAGGATGTTTTTACTTGCACCAAATTTGCATCATCAGTTTTAACATTTTAAATATACTTATCTTTTATTAATGATTTTTTAATTAATTTTTCCAAAGTTTTAAGCATTTTAAAATTGAAATCATTAGCTATAACTTAGGATTATCAATACATTGAATGGTAGTTGTGCTAATATTTTTAGAGCAAAGTGGATTTTTGGTTGAATGATCCATTCTAAATCATTTAAAAATAATAGCTCTTTCTTTTTTAATGAGAAATTTTTGAACATTTAGCTTTATGATCTTGGACAGAAAAATATTTTCTATTTATTAAAATTGTAGAACTAAGCTTTTAGAGTTATCATTTGATGCAAATAAGGTTTAAGATGAAACAAATCTATGAGAAAATTTCAAAATTATAATGATCCCAATGGTTTAGGTTGAAACTAATATATTTTTTATATTATTAGAATAAATGCACTTATCATATTAATTGATTGTCAGGAGCAGTTTTAATACTATTAATTCATACAGACTCCCATCAAGTAAAATTTTTAAGTACAAAGTGATAACAATTTTAATTACTGTAAATATGTTTTTATTGATATTATCAATATATTTTAACTTTTTTTTGTCTATTTTGCTTAATATTAATTTTTTGATTGATTTTTTTATTAATATAAGTAATATTGTTTTTCTCAATTTGCTTTGGATGATTGGCTGTATTAGACAGCATTTCACTTTATATGAGTTCATTTTAACATTGTTGATTTTATATATATGGTCTTTGCTAGAAGATTATATGGCAACAGAAAAATTGTTAATTTCTTTCACATTAAAAATTAAGTTATGATGATGAAACTAATCCTAGGCTTTTTTTTGTTGTTGTTGGTTTATTTTATCTTTTTTTTTTTTTTTACTATGTTTTATTTTCTTTGTAAATAATTTGTAGAAATAAATAATTTATAAAAAAATATTTATATAAATAATTTTTATTTTAGACATATACAGAGTATATTCGACAATTATTACAGATATTGTATCATTGTCCTTATATCCAAATTCATTCCAATGAAGAACTAAAGTTTAATTCTTCAGAAATTGGTCAACATCCTAATTATTTATCTCTTTATTGTATTATTGAATCTGAAAGTGCATTTTATCTTCTCCAACCATATATTCAATTTAACATCCATGATTGTGTGACTCTAAGTCCAGCAGTTCTAAGTACTTGTATTGCCAAATCTTTATTTCTTTTTTATCAGATTTTGAAAGTTATCCAATGTTATCATGAAAATGGTGTTGCTTTGAATGACTTTAAATTGCACAATATGTTAATTGATAGAAAACTCTGGGTGTATTTTTCACCTTCAGTACCAAAAAAAAATAACCATTCACTCACTCAAGGATCAAAAACTTTTAGCTTAGATATAACTCTTCATTCACAAACTGATCCTTCTCTCAGGGATTTAAATCAAGAGGAGACACAAAAAAAACATAATTTTTGTGAAACACATCAAAATATTAGTTTAATGGAAGCTACCCAAAGGTGGATTAAACATGAGATGAGTAATTTTGATTATTTACTGCATCTTAATAGTTTAGTGGGAAGACGCATGGGAGATCCAAATCATCATCCCATTATTCCTTGGGTCATAGACTTTACTAGTCCTAATGGTGGTTGGAGAGATCTTACAAAATCAAAATTTAGATTAAATAAAGGAGATAGTCAATTGGATATTACTTATGATCCTTTGCCTCTCAATACTTTATCATCAGAAAGTGTGTCCAATATACCACATCATGTTTCAGATGTTCTTTCAGAAATTACTTATTATGTATATAAAGCACGGCAAATTCCACGTTCCATTCTTTGTAAATCAATTAGATCTAACTGGGTGGCTGCTGAATATCCTGCCTCTATGGAGCGAATGCAAAAGTGGACTCCAGATGAATGTATACCAGAGTTTTTCACTGATCCTCATATTTTTAAATCAATTCATGATGATTTACCTGATTTAGAAATTCCATCTTGGTGCAGTTCACCTGAAGATTTTATTAATAAACATATGGCAGCCTTAGAGAGTGATTATGTTTCAGAAAGATTGCATAATTGGATTGACATCACTTTTGGTTATAAGGTAAGAAATTTCAGCTTATTAATTGATTTATAATTTTTATCAATTTTTTTAAAAATATTTTTAAATTTTAAAATATTTTATCTGAAATCTAAATTATGAAAAATAATGATTTTTTAACACTTTTATTTCATTTAAAAATTGTTTGTTTATTTGTGTCAAATCTTGTAACCAATTTTTAATTTCTATTGAATGGTCTTTCTTCAAATTTTGCATGTGGTAAGTTTTGATGGCATGGAAATATGAAAATGCAACATTTTAGGGTTGTCAGCCACTTGTCTAGCATAGCAGTGTAGGTAGGCTTAATTTCAAACCATTCACTTCAGTAAAGTTTTAGTAACGCACACTAGATGGGGATTTTTTTTTTTTAAAAAAATACTTCCATTTAAAAAGTTTTATGATTAATTCACCAAAAAGAGTGTGTAGTTAATTAAAATGGAAAGAAAAAAAATGAAGAATGAATTTTTAATTTTTTTTTATTTTTTAAGTAAAACTTGCTTTTTTTAAAATGTGACCTTTATAAACAAAAAAAAAATCTTTTGATTTTTAATGACTGTGAATTTCATTTTAAATACTAGAAATACAGTGACATTGTGTAAATTCTCAGTTTTTAAATTTGAAAAAAATCCATTACAAAATATCTAAAGACTAGAAAATAAAAAGTAATATATATAAAATGCCTTATTTATTTTGAGGAATAATGAATTAAAAATCAAAAAAAATTTTTTTTTTCCGACTACAATTTGGATTGTTATATTTAACTTAAAATAAAAATATGAGCCATCCATAAATTGATTAATTTAATCCCTATTAAACTAGTGATTGAATAAATTAATTTTTGGACAGCCCACATTTTTATTTTAAATTAATATAATGCAAGTTGTGATTGAAGAAAAAAATATTTTTTGGTTTTTAGTACATAGTTCTCAAATTAAATAAAAGTATTTTTTATAAAATACTTTTTATTTATCTTATTCTAACAACTGTAAGATTATTTGGAAAGGAATTTAGTTTTACATATAATTAAAAGTTATTATTTTTTCTCAATTCACTGATCTTAACATAGATAATAACTACATTCTGAAAGTTGTAAAACTTTTTTTACATCTTTTTATCTTTGCAAGTAGGCAGCTAAGATCATTTAAAAATATAGTACATTATCTGAAACTTAATATCTGCAAAGCAGTGTATTTCTTATTCAACATATCTCTTATCCAAAATAAACCTGCAAGTTACATATCTCAGTAGGTTTTATAAATAAATAATCTGGCAATTACTGGATTAAAAGAATCAAGTGGTTTGACCAATTATTCATTTGTCAATTCTTCTGATCTATTAATATTAAATATTTGATGATGTAAGTTGTTGATTATCCAGCATTTCTCAGATAAGTGTTGTATGATTTTTTTTTTTATACTGGCAAAAGTCACAAGTTGGATTCATTCTGAGGTTAAAAGATCAGTCAAAACATTATTTAGTAAAAATTGGTCTATATATTAAATTGAAGATAAATTTTAAATCTATTTAATTGATCAAGTGTAGACTTGGCCATCATGAGGCTTTATGGTTCTTTTAATATTATGCATGATTTTTACTTGGATGTTTAGACTTTATTCATCTATTTCATCTTGTATGCTATTGCTAGTTTATTTTTACTTGAAACTCAATTTTAATAAACATTGTCATTATTACATACATATTGGTATTGTCTATTGACATGATGATCTTTGCTTTCGTATAATTAACATAAAGGTGTTATTAAATCTAAACCAATCTGCTTTATGAATATTTGGGATGCATATACAGACAACAATGCTAGGAATGGCATAGATATATATCTGAAAATTCAAATACAAAATGTTCAAATTACCCTGCCAAATGTTATATTTTTCAGCAACACAGTCTGTTAATAAATATAAAGTATGACTTTACATTTATTCATACAAGGCATTGCTGAAAAAACATAATGTTTGGGAAGATGAATGGAACAATTTATATATATGATTTTACCATGTTAATGCTTTTATTCAGTATTAGGTAAATGTTATTTTAATTCAAAATAATATCACCCCTTTCTTTGTTGATCATATGACTTTAATTAGCTAACTGCTTATCTTTGTTTTTGAAGTATTCAAAATGTCAAATACATTAGATGGGTTCTGGGGTATTCTTCCAATATCAGAGTTCCACAAGCACTTGAAACCAAGGGTGTCACCAAAGCTGGACATAATATGATAGAACCAATATACAAATATTTCAAACAAAAGCTGCAGTCACATTGTGCTCTCTTGCCACCTGAAGATCTATTTGACCAACCAAAGTTAAATAAACCTTTCCATGCTACTGATTTCTTGTTAAAGCTAATCACAATACCAAGTTCATGTCATCCAGGGCCACATGGAATCCTTAAATATGTTTATTCACATCTCAGTCAGTTAAAGCTATTTAACATAAAAGATCTATATTCAATCTCCTTGGTTCCATTCAACAAAAAGCAAGCTTCAATATCCAATCTATCTAATCTGCGACCAATCTTCATGGGTTCCCTTGGTATTAAAATCCTGGAAAAGGTTCTAAAAGATAAAATTGACAAGATAAAATTGAACCATATCTTCTCCCTCTATTATCACCAATGCAACATGCAAAAAAAGGCCCCTCAACAGGCCAAGCTGCCCTCATTTTCGAAACCATTGTAAATTCAGTTAGAGAGCAGAAAAGGTATGCTCCAGTAGCTGTTCAAATTTGTCATTAAGGCTGGTTTTGACTCAGTTCCTATTGAAATTTTTTAATTCAGACACGAAAATACCTTGCTCTCTCTTATACCTACTAACCAACCTACTCCTTAGTCATGAAATCCATATTACAATTAATGGTAGAACATCACCTCCGTTCTCTCCCCACCAATCCATACCTCAAGGATCTCCACTCAGTTTTTTATTATTTATGTGCTACATTAACCCTCTCATAAAAAAAAAAATACAACAAAAATTATAAGGATTCCACACATTGCACACATGGATGACCTTACTGTTTTTCTTACATCCAAAAAACAACTACCTACTCTGGAAAAAATACTTAATGAATACACTCTCAAACATAAACTCAAGATCAACATTAATAAAACATCAGCTTGGTTTCCTTACACTGGCATGATAAATATACAAGTTTATCATGGTAAACCAACTAATTTCCTTGGATTTCCTTTCTACTTAGGGCCATTTGGAATGAAAAAAATGATCCCGAAAAAATTGAAAGATGATGCTGAATGCACAACCACTTCTCTCTCCAAAACCTACTTCTCATTATATGCAAAAGTATGCCTTTTCAAACAGCTTGTAACTACAAAAATAACCTATAACTCACCAATCATAAACTTCACTAAATCTTTCACTTTGTCCATTTACTCACTCTGTAGCAAGCTATTATGGTGCAGAAAAGTAGTCTCCATCTCTGTAAAACGACTTAGTCTTCCACCAACCAGAAATGGATTAGGTCTTCACTCCATTCAAATTTTTCATAAACAAAAAAGTATTAATCTCCTGGCTGCACTGATAAGAAGTTTTCCAGTTCTCGAATGCATCCTTCAAATAACACCCACAGACCGACCACCACCTTCACATGGATATTTGTCTTTGCTCGTAAACCAACTTCAAAGCATTTATGATCAGGTGTCTTTTTTGGTTGTTGGTAGATACACCAATTGGAGTATTTATAATATGTTGTACCTAGACATAACTACTAATCCTCAGTCACCAATGCTAAATATGAACAACAGTCGTTTGATGCAGCAATTCAAAAAATGGTCATTAGAACCCAAATTTTTTTACTTTTTTCTTAAGGCTAAATCTTCATGCTCTACCTACCACCTATTTCCTTAAATACCACAGGTGTTACAACAAAATTGATGCTTTTTGTTCCTTGTGCCACAGGGAAAAAGAAACGCAACAGCACCTATTCCACACCTGCACAGCTCTGACAAATACCTGAGAAATTATGATTAACACATATAGACAAAATAACATCACACTTGATAACCTAATAGAGATACTCAGTAAAGGCTCAATACCGGCAGCCCGTGCAACAACTTTTTGTTTATGTACTTTGTTGTTCACCAGATGTACTTTCTGCCTTGGAAACAAGATCAGAAGACACCCAGCCATATTCTCTAATAAACTCAAACAATTGAAGACCAGAGATGGCAAAATTGCACACCCAGATATATTTGCTGCTATATGATCACTATTAAAAACCTGAGACAGACCATAACCTCAAAAAACCAAATGACTTTTGCTGTAACAAGAACATTTTTTTTTTGTTTACATATCTCTTTTTCAACAATTTTTTAAACATCACATCTATGTATTGAATAGTCCAAAGGATATATTTAATTCAATCAAAAGTATTTTAAACTGATGAACTAAACCCTCAGACAATGAAAATAGAACATAGGAAAATACACAGTTTACAAGTTTACATTTATCAGATACCTGCCTAACAATTTATTTGAACTGTACCAATAATATCTATCTGTTTGTTCCAAAGCTATGTAGTTTTCAATCATGTATTTTTGACAATGTAACTTTTTATGAACAATAGTTTGATTTGAAGCACAAAATGTCAAATACTTCTAACATTTTTTGAAAGATTATAATTACTGTCTATCCTGTTGCCAATTGCCATTTTATTGATTTATTAGGCTGGACAGGTGAATATATGAAATTTAAAACTTTTAAAAATAGCTTTTCTATATTAATCAAATCACTAAAAATTGTTAATTATATTATCCACCTTTGCCTGGTGAATTGATTGTGCAACCCAAAAAGGCCTTATTTATTCAAATTATTAAATTAATTTTACGTGTACATAATATATTGCAGACAGTAAAGAATGCTAATGTGAGTGCTGAGAAATTCCTTTGAAAGATCTAAAGGAATAGTTATGATATATTTTGGTTCATGAAGGATCTTTTCTATCAGAGATTAAGTATTGCAAATGGCATAATCAAAGAGAAATTTAACAACAAATTTATTAATTTTTATTTATTAATATATAAAAGCACCACTTATATCATTAATGCCTCATAGATTGCCTTTGATGGGTTTTTATTATTATTGTGCAATGCTTTTAAGGTATTCTTATCAAAAATCTTTGTCTTTATTCTTTATCAGTTGATGGACACTTTGCAGTGAATCATTTTTAATGTGAAAAAAAAAATTTTATTTTAGTTAAATTGCTTATAAATTTTATACAAAATATGTATGCTGCATGACATGTTTATATATAGTTTTGGGTAATACTGAATCAGCTGCTAAAACAATTTTAGGTTTCTTTAACATCAATAACTGTGTCTTCATCTGAGATTTACTCAATTTCTAGTTTCATCTGTTATAAATATTTTCAAATTACATAAGATAATTTTGTGTGCAGATAAATTATATATATTATAGTGATTTTTATTAGTGATTACTAACCATCTTTTTGTATGTGGTATATACATATTTTTTTTATATATATAATTTTATGTAGGCTAAATTATCCTATATAAAATCATATAATTTATTATATCTTCTGAATATTATAAATCATATCTGGATTGAATTTCCATTTGATCAGCAATCCCATTGTCTTTTAAATCTTTATTCTTAATTGTTGTTTCAGGTTATTTTCATGACATCATTCATTCATGATTTGTTTATTTTATATCTGGCAATTATTATAAGTTTTAATTTTTGATTATATCAAAATACTAATTCACCAGTTTTTTTCTTTTTAAATATTTATGTATAAAATTGTTATAATCTTAGTTCAGACTTAAATTTAGTTGCACATTAGGTAATTGAAAACAAAATTGTCATTGTATTGGTCCTTGAGTATAATGTCCTTGAGTATAATGTTCTTGATAGAAACATTAACTTTATTAGGTTTTTGTGGTGGAATTGAAAAAAATAAATGCATCAGGATGATACAGTGTTTCTAGAAAATGTGCTGATATTTCATAGAGTATATTTGTTTAAGGATAGAAGTTATATATAGAGCTCACAGATAAGCTTTTAACAAGCTTTGCAGAATATCCTCAACCGCAGACCGGTTTCTGCTACTGACATCCTCAGTGAGGGGCTAGCATATTCAAACATTACATTAAAAATACCAGGACAATCCCAGCACTTTATCTAATGTATAACTATTAAGTAGAAAATCTGAAATTTTGAGACATCCATATGTCTTCCAATCCAGCTATCAAACTTAAATAGCCATATGGGACTGAACCAAGTTCAGTTACACCATATATTAATAGCTTTAGCAATATAAAATTACCATAGTTATATATGAGATAAAATGCTGAGCTTGTCCTGATATTTTTAATCTAATGCTTGAATATCCTAGCACCTCACTAAGGATTGCCAGTAACAAAAACCGGTCTGGGGTTATTCTGCAAAGCTTGTTAAGAGCTTATTTGCAATCCCTATATATAACATTTGTAATACAAGCTTATTAAATTAGGTCATGTGACATTTGACTTGATTTTTTTTTTTTGCTATTAAGGCTTTGGTAATTTTATATCGCTAAAGCTATTAATATATGGTATATCCTTAGTTCAGTTCCATATGGCCATTTAAGTTAGAGAGCTGGTTTGGAAGACCTATGGATGTCTGAAAATTTCAGATTTTCTACTTAATAGTTATACATGATTAAACTACAAGAGATGAATGAGATGCACGATGAAGAAGAACCTGATAATGAACTTATTGTTAAGAGTTTGACAATCAAGAATTGTGACAAATTTTTAATCATCATGAAAGAATGTGATCCCAATGAAGAGTGTATATCTTGTGTATGAAGGCCAATTGAAAAAGACACAGAATATTACAGAATTCTTTATCAAGAGAAGAAAAAAAACTACAATTTAATTAACTCTTGATAAATTTGTAAACAAAACTCCAGATACTAATCAATAAAAAATAAATACTGTATTTTGAAAACCCTTTTTGATGTTTTTTTTTACATACCTCTACTTTCAAAGAATTTCAACTTCCAAACACACATCAGGAACCAATTCAGTTCGTAACTAGGGGACTGCCTGTAATTTTATTTTTGGCATCTTTTTTCCCCCTTTTCTTTCTTTTTATTTTTTATTCATTGGTTGGAAATTTTAATATAATTTTTGCTTTGCTCCTAAAACTAATTTATACAATTTATCCAAACCACTTTGAACACTTTTTAGCAAAACTCTTTATTTGTACATATATACATACACCTTATGTTTTGACTGTCCTGCAGTCTTCTTCAGAGTTATGTTATAATGAAAAAAATAAAATACATAACTATATAATAATACCATAAAAAATGTAAACAATAAAAAAATTAAAAATATAAAATATATATAAAAAAACTGAAATAAATAATCAAACCCAAATAAAACAGTTAATCTAAAATAAAATGTACAACATAAATAGAAAATAAATATAAATTATACATGTGTATTTCCTAACTGTCATCATAATCATCATCAACCATTATCAATCCACTGCAGGATGAAGGTCTCCCCAAGTTGATCTCTAGCATCTCTTCTCCACATCACCCCTGCACACTTTCTTATTTCATCAATCCATCTCACATGTGGTCTCTTTCTGGGTCTTTTACAATCTCTTGGAATCTATTTTAAGATTGCAATTGTCCATCTATTATCATCTCTTCTGGCAATATGTCCAACCCAACTCCACTTCAGTCTTTTAAATTTTTTCAATGAGGTCAATAGCACCTGTTTGTTTTCTTACCCATATATTGCATTTTCGATCTCTTCAATGTTACTCTCAACATGCATCTCTCCATACTTCTTTGAGTGGTCTGAAGTCTCTGTATTGCTCTTCGGTTAAGTGTCTAAGTCTCAGATCAATAAGTAAGAACTGGTAAAACACATTTATTAAAAATCTTCTTTTCAAACACATAGGCATGTTTCCTTTTAGTATCAAGTTGTTTCTACCAAAAGCACTCCAACCAAGTTTAATTCTATGATTAATTTCATCCATTATATTTCCATCTGTATTAATAATCTGACCAAGATATTTGTAACTGTTAACTTCTAACTCATCATAATCTATCTTTATTTTCATATTTTGAGAAAATCCATTAAACATTACTTTAGTCTTTTTAACATTTATTTTTAGTCCTACTTTTCTATTTTCTTCTGATAACTCTTGCAAGCATTATTTGCAAAAACAACTACATCATCTGCAAAATCTAAATGACTTGAATAATCTTTGTTTACTTTCACTCCTTTAGCTTCTGATTTTAATCCACAAAATACTTCATGCAGCACTGCTGTAAAAACTTTTGGAAATATGGAGTCACCCTGTCTTACGCCCTTCTCAATGTTGACTTTCCTAGTATCATTATGTAATCTAATTGTTGCTGTTGCACTTTTATAAATATGATAATATCCTGGATCTATACCTTGATGATCCAATGCTTTAATCACTGAAGAAATGTTTATAGAATCAACTCATATTCATTTGCCCTTTGTATAACTTCTCTCAATATTTGGATATGATCTATTGTACTAAAACCACTTTTAAAACCAGCTCGTTCTCTTGGTTGGTGGAAATCCAATGCTCTCTGTAGATGAGTTGTAATTATCTTGGTAAAAATTTTGTAAAAAACTGATAAAAGGCTGATAGGTCTATAATTTCTAATATCTTCTTTATCACCTTTTTTAAATACTAATATTAATATTGCATTCTCCCAATCATCGGTACATCTTTATCATTTAAAAAATTTTCTATTTCTTCACCTGCTTCTTTTAATATATCAATTATAATTCCATCATTCACTTAAAATTCTGGACAATTCAGAAGATGTAATAGATATAGGAGATACTTGTTCCTTTATTACTATATAATTCTTGATAAAAGTCTTCTACCCATTTCATGATGTCTTCTCTCATTTTAGTAATAATTCCATCTTTTTTTTTTTATTGCAGATATAAATTTCCTACCAATACCAAAATATTGTTTTACATTCTTTGAGACTTTTATTTTCTTCTACAGCTTTCCTTGCTAGTTCACAGTTATACTTTCTTATATCATTTTCAACTCTTCTGCACCATTTTACAAAATTCGAGATATTCAATCCTTTTTAATGCATCATTTTTGTATATCTTCACATTCCTTCTTTTCTTCATAAATTCTCTAGTCTTAGTAGAAATTTTATTGGTTAATTGCTGCTTTTTTTTTGCCAGCTATCTTTGTTACAGTTTTTAAAAGTGTATCAGTTATTTTCATATTAATTTCATTCAAATCTGAATCATGTTCAAAATCTATTAATACTTGAAACCAATTTGTAAGTTTTAATTTGAATTCATTAGAATGTTTCTGAAGATTAGGTATATCAACTATAAATATTGTTTTTCTTAATTTTTGTCTCTCTAGTTTTGCATTAACACTTATCTTACACCATACTAATCAATGATCACTTCCTGTATTAAATTTATTAAGAACATTACAATCTTGAAATATGTATTTTCTGTTAGTCAAAATATAACCCAATTCTGCTGTACCTTTATTTGGATGCTTCCATGTCCATTTCCTTTTAATATTTTTCTTAAAAAAGAATTCATAATATAAAGTTTTTCTTTTTTTGCAAACTCTATAAGTCTATGTCCTCTCTCATTTCTATTACCATAACCAAAATTACCTACAGCATTTTCATCTTTCATTTGTTTACCAATTCTAGAATTAAAGTCTTTCATAGCAATTTTAAAATGCTGTTTACTCTGATCAAAAGCCTTTTGTATAAAATTCTTCTACTACTTCATCACTATGAGAACTTATTGGGGCATAAACCTGAATTATCTGCATTTGATATCTGCTATTAAGTTGTATAACTAATCTTGACACTCTGTCCTATACACCATCAATCTTCACAATGTTGTTCTTCCACTTTTTATTTATAATGAATCCTACTCCACTTGTATTTCCAATATTTGTGCCTTTATATTAGAGTACATGTCCACTTTTTAAATCATTTTTTCACCTTTTCTTCTAACTTCACAAAGTCCACTAATGCCCCATTTAATATAAGACAGTTTTAATTTTTGCAATCTTCCTTCACTTAAAAGTGATCTGCAGTCATAAGTACCTAAATAAAAAGACATCATCAAATGGCAGCTTGGGTCCACAATCAGGGGATTCTTAGCACCCTCCACATTCAGCCACCAACCACTGCCTTGGTTGGTAACTTTACAGCCTCCTGGGAATAAGAGCCATGATTTATTTTTGTCTGTCATAATTGTGTATATATCTACTGGAAAAATATTTATCATTTACACATTCATTCTGCTTTATCAGGCAACTAAGAAGAAAGACTGGGTGTTTCAGAGATAAAAAGCCAATAAACTCACCATGCTGGCTAATGCATGTTAGTGAGCAGCCCATCCATGTCCGTATACTATATGAATAATCACATAGTAATAACAGCTGCAATGAGATGAACATGGAATGGACATTAGGATTTTGCCCTGCTTGGTTCCTCTAAGGCCTCCAAGAGGAATCAAAGGGTCTCCTTTCAGTTAATAGCAACCTTTTTTCTGCAGCCTTCCTAACTGTATACATACATATATTCAAGGATAACTATTAATCTAAATATATTATCATTTTTATTATTAACAATCTATTAATTATTTCTATTTTTTATAAACTTAAAAGGAAAATAAAAGAAGCTATATTAATATAAAAGATAAAACCAAAATTTAATAGGGATTCTGGGATTAGGATGAGATTGGTATAGAAATGGTTATTAAATAAGATATATAGAGATAAATATATAAAGAGTGTTTATAAATAAATTGTGGGTGATAAAAAATGGTTAACTTAAATAGGAGTATAAACATGGGTATATTTATAGATATTACATAATAAAAAAAACAGCATAATATTTACATATAAAGCAGTATAATTAAAATGTATGAGAATTATATAATAATAATAAAAGTTAAAGTGTATAAAAGAAATATATATATATAAATAAAGAGTTATAGAGAATATATATATATAAAACAACATATAAAGCAGTATGATATAAATTTTATAAGAATTATATAATAATAATAATAATAATAATGATGATGATGATGATGATGAACTGGGTAAGTTCAAAGATTATAATGTTTATAGGTTTTAGATATTAAAAAATAATAAATATAAAGTATTATTTTTAATAGATGAATGAGTAAGGAAATAGTAGATATTATATAATTTAACATTAAAAGAATATTAGTTAATAACCATAAAGTTTAAGTTTATGAAGAATAGAAATAATTAGTAGATTGTTAATAATAATAAAAATAGATAATGTATTTAGATTAATAGTTGTCCTTGAATATATATATATATGTATACAGTTAGGAATACACATGTATAATTTATATTTATTTTCTATGTGTGTTGTAGATTTTATTTTATATTAACTGTTTTATTTGGGTTTGATTATTTATTTAATTTTTTTTTATATACACCTGGATCTCATTTTATGCGGATTATTTTAATGCGATTTTGAAGTTATGTGATTCATGTTTCTTCTTAATATCTTTCATATTTCACTATATTTATTAGATATCAAGAAATTTAAATTATTAATAACTTATTTTGACTTGAAATACTTTTTTTTCTTTCAAAAATATAACGTTATATTAGCAGCTAATGTGAATATGGCCTGAAGCTATATTTAGAATATTAGGTTCTATGTAAATAACCTACTTATACTAATGAGTAAATAATAATAATAGATTTATATTTACATATAAAAATATCGCAATAAATATTCAAAAATTTTAAACTTTTAAAATGTATTTTGTTAATTATAACAGAAATAAATAATTTTTTAGATTTTTAAAATAAATAACGAAAATTTTATTGATTTTATAAACTGAAAATAATCTTTTTAATGATAATCTATAATCTTTTTGATTTGAATACATCTCATTTTTTAATTATAGAAACAAAAAACTATTAACACAGCTCAAGACTGAAAGTGGCGCTAGTTGTATGTCACATGATGAATCTGATTTTTTAACATTTCAAAAACGAATGCATATTGTCAAATAGCCAAATAACCGCTAATGATTAAAATATGTATGAAAAATGTAAAATTAAATACTGTAATTAATAAAAAAAGTAAAAAAAGTTCGTCTTGTATTATTTTTTTTCAAATATTTGAAAGTTTTTATTAGTCATGCTTTATTTCCTTATTTTTTTAATGCGAATTTTAAAGTAATTTTTCTTTGTTGCTTTCCTTTGCTTTTATGCAAATTCTGAAAATTACAACATCCCCATTTTTTAAGGTAAGTTAAGTCTATTTTTGTGTGATTTCTTTTGTGCACATTTTCTGAGGAACCTATCTACCACATAAAACGAGACCCAGGTGTATATATATTTTATATTGTTTTTAGTTTTTTATTGTTTACATTTTTTACAGTATTATTATATAGTTATGTATTTTAGTGTTCTGTTCTATCATGTCAACCACTTGATGGCGTTGATGCTAAGCCAAAACACATAGATATAATGTTCTTGGGCCAGCGATTCTATAGAACTATTGACTTTATTTTTGGAATAGGAAATAAAACTAAATTATATTATAATTTACACAAAATTAAAAAATTCAAACAAAATATAAAAATGTAAGCTGATTTTTTGGACTTTTTTAGACAGTAATTAATCAGAGACTGGCTTTTTTGTGAGTGTGTGCCCATAAAAAATTACTTTACTTTCTAATAGCAAATAATAGTACATTAGAGACTTTTTTGGACAGTAATTAATCAGTGACTGTTTTTTTTTGGGTAAATTATATTACAACTTCCACAAAATTTAAAAATTAAAACAAATTTGGTTTAAAATGAAACCCGACTTTGACTTTTTGGGACAGTAATTAATCAGAGTGTGGCAATATTTTATTGTGTGTGTGTATATATATAAAAAGTTACATTACTTTTTTAATAACAAATAATAGTAAATATCAGAGACTTTTTTGGAAAGTAACTAATCAGAGACTGGCTTGTGTATGTGTAGATAGGAATAGTTACAGTACTTTTCAAATAAAAAACAAAAGTAAATTTTACTTTTTTTGGACAGTAATTAATCAGACACTGCGTTTTGAGGAAAAAGTAAATAAGATTTCAATTTACCCCAATAAAGTAAATAATTAGAACAAACTATTAAAATGAATGCCAACTCTGGTGTCTGGCAATTGCCAATTTTTAGAGTTCGAAGCAGTCATCTTACTTGTATCGGCCGATTTCTCGCGTATATGTTACTTTCATCGGGATCTTCAAAAAAATGCTGTGCCGCACCCTAAAATCCAATTTTTGAGGGTTACACGGTCCTGATGGAATAGTGATGACACTGTTAGAACTTTTACAAGGTACCAGTTTGGCAGTTCACATGAAAAAAAGACATTGGATCTGAAAAGTTCAATTATTTAGATACGATGCAGTTAGCACACCCTCACATAGTACTGTAGTGAAAATAGACAACCCAGCATTATGAGAAAGTGCATAACACAAGCAGCTACTGCAGCCAATGAAGGCATTTTTTTTTGCTTTTAGCATAGAAAGAAGCCGCAGCAGTAGCCGGCAGCTGAGTAAACAGACTTTTTCTGTGTTTTATCGTAAAAAGAAGGCTATCGGCTTGGCTGCGGCCATGGAAAAAGCATATTTCTAGAAATTTAGCTAGAAATAGCGGCTGACACAATAGAACACTACTGTATTTTATTTTATTTTGGTCATTATATCATAACTCTGAAGAAGACTGCAGGACAGTCGAAATGTAAGGTGTATGTATATATGTACAAATAAAGTGTTTTGCAAAAAGTGTTCGAAGTGGTTTGGATAAATTGTATTTATAGGATATTACAGCAAAATAAAGAAAAGTGTGATTTTGGTAACATTTATGAAAAACTAATTTATCATTTTGGTAAACAGTATACATATGTAATAAGAAAAAAAAAGTATTATTGTTTAAAGAGTTAAAAAAAAAAAGTTTTAAATTGTATTATTGCAAAATAAATTATTAATAATATTTGAGTAAATGATAGTTCAGTAGCATTTTATAAATATAATGATTCAGTTGGCTTTCTAAAGATCTTGTTCTGTTTTGCTAGAGGATAATTTGATGTCAGATAAAAGACAGTTTATTTATACCTTATCTTTTTTTTGTTTTAATATCTCATCAGTAAAAACATTTTATTAGTGTTTCCTTTTAATAGTGACTTTTTGTCTTTTTGATCATGTGCCTCATAACTTATTTTCATTAGAAATAGTTAGTTATCTATCTTATTATTCTACTTTGCAGCCATTTATTATAAATTTGAGTAGTCAATGAAAGGCTAGATGCCATTTTTTATCATATCACATTGTTACTAAAGTTCAATTCAGTGCCCAGTTTTTTGTAATTATTTTAATTATATATGTGTTATTTATTTAAATTTTTATACATGGCAATGTTTTAAAATTATAATTTTGCAATTAAAACTAGTATTTCTGTTATACCTTGTTAGTTTTTTTTTTGATTTAGATTATATTAAATAAAGAAATTATAAACAAAATTTAAAAGTGCTATGAAAATTAATATTATCATTCTATTTGAAAAATAATTATATTTTTTAAATTGTGTTATTGGATAAATCACTAATTTCATTTATTTTATTGTTTAACATTTTGTTTAATGTAGTTATTTAAAGTACTTACTTTAGAGATGAATATTGTTTTTTTATTCAACATTTTCTGTTTTTCTACAAATCCCACTTTAAATCTTTCATTTACATAATGTTAAATATTGAATTTGACTCCACTAATTAAATAATTAAGCTTGTTTAATGATTTTTTGATGGTAGATTAGAATGTATCTTTGGTGAAAATCACACAGCATCAGCTTATTTTTTAATATATTAATCGTTTATTTTTCTGATTTTTGTTTGCAATAAAATTGGTCATTATTAGTTTCCTGATAAAATTTGATAACCAAAAACTGATATTTGCAAACGGCAAACATTTAGATAAATATTTTCCATGTTCCAATAATCATAATGGAAAAATACTGTAGCAAATATGTGATTATTTCGCTTTTATATTCAGTTAAAATAATGATGGTTAAAGTTAAACTAATCTAGAATGTTGTTATGTGTAGCATGTCTGAAAACAATAAAAGATCTGCTTTAATTGTTTTTTGAAATATTATCTTTTGCTATTAATTCACACCATTTAAAAACAAAATATAATTTAAAAAAAGAAAGAAAATCAATACTTATATTTAAGTAAAGTATCACTTTTTGTAGTAATAACAGCAAAAATTTTTCAGCTTCTCTGTGCTCTTTCCTGTAAGCTTTAGTAAATAATGATAGTGCCAAATCACAGGGCTTAATAAAACAATAAAACCTATCCTGTGTTGTCCTATTCCAAATCTCGAGACTAGTTCCAAGCTTAAGTTTTTCATTGATGAGAAGCTTTGTATCTTCAAATAGTGCATTTAGATCTTCAGGATCTAATGCATCTTCCTTCCAACTAATATCATTTACCTCCATTTTATACTATTAAACTATCAGTCCAAACTGAAAACATATAAATGTTTCCAATCTAAACCAATTTGCTTATATAGTTATATAGATTTGAATCCAATTCAATTTCTCTATATTATGGTGTCTTTAGTTTTCTAATAACTACAGGCACTTGTATCATGTGGCCAGGATTTGATGTAAATCAATAAACTGTCACATGATTTCACCTTATATATTGCAGTTTTAGCAGTGCTACTCTATGTCACTTACTGTAAGCTTTAATAAATTTTGGTAGATGGAGCTGTAGTTAAAGAAGTATGTTGTTATAGCAATATGTTAACTGAAGTCATGTGATAATTATGTGATAGTTTATTGTTTTTGTACTAAATCCTGGCTACAAGATAGAGGTCCCTATAATTATTAAAAAATTAAGGACACTAAAAAGATATAGAAACTGAACTGAATTCAGATTTATATGACTATATAAGCAAGTTGGCTTAGATTTGAAAACATTTGCCTGATAGCTTAATAGTATAAAATAGAAGTAAATGATAGTAGTTGAAAGGAAGATGTCAGAAATACTAAAGGTCCAGGTACACTATTGCAAAATTCAAGCTTGAAACTAATATGGAAATCTATTAAGGTCTTTCGTCAGACATTTATTATTACTTACTAAAGTTTATGGTAAGTGGCATAGAGGTGAGAAAATATGTTGTTATAATAGCAATATGTAAGTTGAAGTATAACTGGCAGAATGATTTGATAATTAAAAAAGACCAATTAACTTTACTAAGATAGAGTTTGTTTGAATTTGTATTTTATTAGCTACTCGCAACTATCTCAAAAGCTTACAACATTAAGCAATTCATTATTTAAATCTCTTTTACATAACTAGATCAACCAATCATTAATTATTTATGAATTTCAAATAATTAGAAATCTCAAATTATGCCTCTTAGCTTTCAGGGAATGCAGCTGTCAAATCGAAAAATGTTGTTTTACATCTTGTGGATCAACATACTATGCTCAGGAAATATGGAGTAGTTCAGTTATTTCATCATCCTCATCCTAAAAGAATGACAAGAGAAGAATATTTTTCTCTTATTCCACCAGACTTAAAAACTTATAGTAATCATAATATTTCAGTAAGTAAAAGTCCAATAACTTCTTTAATATTTAGAAAATTACTTAATTTGATATGCTACATGTTTTCTCTCCCTCTCTTTTTTATAGATCTTGCCTGATATTATAAAATCTGGAGAGGCTGAATTTGTCAAAAAAAGCACATCTTCACCTAAGGTAAAAAAAAAGAACTGTTTAAAATATATATATAGTAGTTAAAAATGAATTTAAAGTATTGTATTAATTCAGGCAGAGTAAATAAAATATAAAAGTTTTTTTAGGTTCAAATGAGATTTAGTTTTTTTTTAGATAGTCAATTCAGTAATTAGTTGGTAAATAAGTAAATGGTGAGGGTTTGAGAATTCTTGGATCTATAGTTTATCTTCTAGTTAAAAATAACTAATTATTTGCAAGTCTGATGAGTAATTTCTTTTTCACAGTTTCTTTATGAGTAACTGATGGAAATGACTTTACCATGCAGTTGTCTGTTTAAAGGCTGTAATTCAAATATGTATAATTTCTCATAAGTCCAGCATTAGAAGGCTAAAGCATCTTTGTTTATATACCACATATATATTTTCATGAATTCAAAATATATTTATGCAAGGAAAAATTAATCCAAATAATTTTTTTCATAGGAGAGTAAATTAAAATAGCACCCACACAGTGTATATTTATTGGGTAAAATTGATCTGAGATATTGTTTTACTCTATCTGTTTTATATCCAATATCTAGATTGTTAAAATTGCTTTTATTCTTATATAACTAATATTAAATTAAATTTATGTTTATTAATCAATATGCACTACTGATTTCCCTAGCTTTGATGTGATGTAATACTTAGATTAATTAGATAGTAGTTCCATCTCTCTTCAGCTTAATGTATAAAATCTATGAACAATAAGTGATTGTGAAGCTAGATCTCCATGATATGATTTTGTTTTTTTTATTTTTGTCCAACAACCATTTGTTATTTATTCCTTTATTAAAGCTAATGGCCTGAAATATATAAATAATTTGGGATTTTGAATTTGGACCGTCAAGTCTGTTTTAATAAAAAAAAAGCTTGATTCTAGATCAGCAGCTACATATGTATTTGTGGTATAAAAAATGAAAAGAGGGAAAAAATAAATAAATAAATGTCAATTTATAATTAATTTATGATTTTCTTATATTTTGTTTATTCACACATTAGTCTGCTTAATTTAACAAAAAAATAATAATAATAAACCGCATAATTTTTTTAAATATGATAATCTACAATCTTTTATATTTTTAAATTTATAAACAAAATAAATCATTCACTTTAAAAGGGGGGAAAACCCAATTCAAAACAAAATGTTAATGAAGCTATCTAATATCAAGAACCAGTTAATATGGATGCTACAACCAATGTCTGTATAAGCTTTAAAATATTATTAGAAACTGCAAAATGATAAATTATTGCTTTTAATCACATTGCAGCAAATATTTGCCATTCAAATTTATTACTATATTGCTTTAGAAATATATATATATTGAGAAGAATAATACTCATGTTTGTTTGTTTTTTTAGAATAGCAATTAATTTCTTAAAAGAGTTACACTTCTTAATTAATCATAAGACAAATTTCATTTTAAATAATAAGAATGTGAATAATTATTGTTTGTTAGGGTTAGTTGTAAAAGAGAAAATAAAGTTTAAGAAAAAGAAAATAAATATGAATATTTTTTTCTCTCTCTTCACTAATTTTATTTACTTATTATTTTATAACTTAAAAAAAGAAAAAAAAAGAATGATAAGTAAATAAAATCTTTAAATAATGTTTGCCAATTTTCAAAAGAAAAATTAAGGTATTAATATTTTTTAGAAAATATACTATTTTTAATTGTTGATTTTTTCTCTCTCTCTCTCTCTAAAGAAATGAAACATATGCAAATTTAAAGGATTATCTTGTTTCTAGTAATAAAAAAAAGTAAAAACAAAAGGTTTTTTTCAGTAATTAGGGTATAATTGGAAATTTTAATTAATTTAAAAAAGTAGAGGGAAATAATCTTTATAAAATGAGAATCTATTGGTCCAGGCTTAATGCTATTGTGTCTGAGATAATTTGTGATTGGATGGATATAGTGGCTATATTAAAAATAGGATAGGGGACATGTTAAAACAGTAGGTAGGCTTTAATGTTTAGACAGAATGGAGAACTTTTCTCTGCCAAGGGTCATTTGGATATTTATAATATCATTCATGGGCCATACAAAATTATCAATTTAAAAATTAGCCTGATATATTTGATCAAACATTTAATTAATTTAATCATTAGGGATGGGTAATCTTTTCAGCTGGCAAGCCAATTTTAACTTGCATTTTTTAAATGAGGATCAATTTTTTTGTGAATTAAAAATAAAATATTTTTAATTACTATTTCACATTTAATGACAATTTTTCAAATTTGCCTTATAACTATTCTTCATGACGAATTTATATTCCCAAATTTTTTTGATGTTGTGAATAGATTAATTCTACAGCATCTGGGGTGCAGTTCTTTATAAACTCTCAAAAAATTGTTTTGAAGTTTCTACTTTATTTAAAAAAAATATAATTTGCCATCACAGAATTTTTTAACTTTCTTTGGACTTTTTATGAGATGCAAGCCATTTGATGAAGCTCTTTTTTGTGTAGCAATAATAACAAAAAGTTCAACATTATTATAATAAAATAAAAATCCTAATTTTATTTGTACAATATACAGATAGTTTGAGAAAATCATTACAAAAACAAACAAAATGCCCTTGGAATTGTAGATTATCTGGAGTCAGATAGATCACACTATGGATAATTAGTTAGAATATTGCACTTCTGATGGAATGAACTAGAATTTTATAAAGATTGGATGTAATTGAGAAAATAAATATTTTTGTTTTGCTTAACTCTTAATTCAATACATATATTTAAATACAGGACCATTTTATATATGTTTTTGAAAATGTCTGGGGAGTGTATTGAAAGCTTTTGAGGGCAGGAATTGACTCTAGGCCTGAAAGTTCCTTAGCCTTAATCTAGTAAATAACTGTCAATCTTGGTCCAGTTTTTGAGAACAGAATAGCAGTCTTGGCTAGATATTGAAAAGAGAATATTAATAGCAGTATCAATCTAGCTGTTAAGAAGAAAAATATATCAGTTCAGCTTTTGATAAGAAAATTAGTAGTAGCATCTCAGCTCTTAAGAGGAGAACAATGAGGAGGTAAGCGTGCAGTATAAAGCTAGATTAACCTCACTATTAGTTTTTAAAAATGATTTTAGAAGTCATGTGCTATGCTTTAACTAAAAGATTTTTGCCAATTCAACATGTAACATATTTAACTAAAAGAAATATTGAAGAAGAAGAAGAATCCTGAGAGAAATTTGTAGCAAGACTTGTGTGTCTATTCGAAATCATGATTGTCTCATCCTGTGCTAACCTGGAAATCTGCACTAATTTAGAAATTATTACCATGATGGGTAAACTCAATTTGTATTAACCTATCCTGAAAATTACTATTATAATTTTAAACTGAACACTTGAAGCTACAAAAAAAAGAATTTAATGGAAGAAATTTTATTAGAAACAATGAATAAATTTTTCGTATGTTAACTTACTTTGGAAATTATTATTACAATTTTAAACTGAATACCTGAAACTACATAAGAAGAGCAGCTAATCTGAAAAAAAACAACTAAAAATGATAACTATAAAAGAAGAACTAAAGGAATGAAATCCATGGTAAAATAAGGTATAGTTGAGGTGCACATCTTTATTTACATTTTTGTTTATATAACATGAGTTATGAATCCTAATTTAAATATTAATGATAATGAATAATTTTTTTTTAGTTCTTTTGTTGTAAACGTTTTTCTTCTCAAAATGTTAAAATGTATGTGAAATGCAGTTTTTCCGCTTTAATTATTGAAAAGGTGGAATAACTCGGTTATGGTAAATATTAATTAAGTGTAAGAATGAATGGGAATTAATCTTATTTGCTATATGAAATTATATTTTGAATTTGTCACCTCATCATATTTTTCTGAGTTTTCTTATTTATTACTTAATTTTATTAAATAATTATTAAAAAAAAAAGTTTCTGAAATTATTTTTTTTTGTATGTCAATGTCTATTTTTTCATCTATCTGTTCTGTCAATTGATAGTGTGTATGTGCTTTAAATTTTAGTTTATCCCAGTAAAACTATTTAATATAAAGTAAATTAAGCATATATATTTATATTTTTTCTTGTTAATAGGCATAGTCCCTAGGGTCCTTGTGATCATGAGTTAATTTGTGAGCAATAATGATTAATGTTTGTAGATCTTGGTGCATATGTTTGTGTTTGGATATTCAGATAGTTCTCTGGATGGCACAAAACTAATGATCACTTTTAAAATCCACTCACTGCACTTTATTTATATACCTTGGAAATTACTTTATAGATGTCCCATACATTCATGGTTCCATATGGCCAGAGCATTGATGATGATCAGCATATATCAGGATTTGGGTTTTTTTTTTTTAATAATGACAGATATTTTAGCAATGATAAATATGTTTGCAGGTGAAAGTTTAATGACAGTTTTATGATACTTTGCTAAGTTTGACATAAGCTAGATGTTTAGTCTCACATTTCATTAGTGTACCTCTTTTACATCCAGTCATAAGGGTTGACTATTGATTAATAAGATTGAATGCTAGCAATGTAATAAATTTCTAACATTTAATTATTATAACTATTTATTTTATTCTATGTTGATTCTATCATGCTCCCTTTTATATTTGTTGATGACTATTCATTTGGGATAATGATCATTGCCCTCTCCATATATATATATCATACATCCTATCCATTACAATATATATATTTAATGCTAAACTGAGTAGCCTATTACTCTGATCATTAATCATTTCACAGTTAAATGACATACATTGTAGAAGGATATGCAGATATTTTAAATGACAAAAGTATTTCAAATACTCAGTAAACTAGAATATTTTAAACAAAATTTTTGATGTCTAAATAGAGTTCTTACTAAGGCAGAAACTCACAGAAGTCTTGCCACTAATAAAAAATGAAGCTAATGATATATTATCAAGAAATTCTGATATATGCCATTAGCAAAACAATTATTTCAATTGCATGTTCATGCTGCATCCACTTTGACTTGGGTTTTAGAAATCATCAATTGAATTAACAACAGAGGCTGAAGAACTCTTAGGACATATATAAAGAATACAAAATTAAAAGAGCTAGCAAACAACCAAAGAAGTTTTTTAGTTTTTTTTTTTTAATTTATTATCATTTTGATTACATGCTTACCACATTGCTGTTAGTACTTTGTCATCACAACTCCTCAAAAAGTTATGAATATCTATGATAGCAGAGATACAATATATCTCCATCTGGTTTCTAATGAAATTTGTTATATAATTTACATAATTTTATTGATCATGCAATATATTATTTGCAACCATTCAAAGACATCTTGTTTTAACTACTAAAACATTACCTGATCACCATTTCCTATGCTTACACAAGTCTTAAAACAATAGCAAACTCTTTATACAGCAGTAATATCCAGAACAGGCCGTAGTAATCAATGGATGCAAGAAGGTTTGGGCAAAAAATATCTATCTAGTGTATACTCATTCAATATTTGCAGATTAGTTTCTAGCTTGTGAATTTTATCAATGAGGTGCCTTGGATTTGACACCATTACTAGATCTTAGGACCTAATGCAACCCCCCAGCAGCCACCTTTTAATATTTAGTTGATTATAAAACTAAGGGCCCAAGATAAAAACCCGATAATGATTTCAATTCAAACTCTTTCATTTGTAGTCAGTATCTATATATTTTGGTATCACTAGTTTTTTAAAAACCAGTCACTACACCATCATCCTATGGGCAGGATTGATATAAAACCATTAAAATATCACATGATCACCATTTTCTATATTTATGCAAACTGTTAAAACAATAGTGAACTTTCCATACAATAGTGCCATCCAGTGCACACCTTAGTAATCAATGGATGCAAGAAGGTTTGTGTATAAAATCTCTATCTAGTCTTTATTCATCCAATATCACCAGACTAATTTATTTCTTGTCACTTTCATCAATGAAGAGTCTTTAATCTGAGAGCATTACTCACAGCTTTATAGTTAACTAAATAGGTAAAAGTTTCATTAGATTCTAAGTGCTATACTCTCAGATCTAAAGCTCCTTACTGATGAAAGTCATAAGCTAGAAACTAGTCTGGGAATAGTGGATAAGTAGGCACTAGATAAGGATTTTATGCACAAACCTTCTTACATCCATTGATTACTAAGACTTGTACTGGATGGCACTACTGTATTGAGAGTTTGCTATTGTTTTGACATTACGTAGGTGTATGCAAGCATAAATACTTTATATCTTATTTAAATTATCAATTTTTTAAACAAAAATTGAGAATTTAAATATCAAACAAAATTTTTGGAATCTATTTGCTTTGTTAATAGAAATGTATATTATTAATCTGAAAAAAAAAAAAGAAAACAATTTACTACATCCTGATTTGAAGATTAAATTATGTTTTTCTTTTCTAGAAATATAATTCTATCCTTCTTAAAAATCAGTCAGTGTTAATCTTCAAATATTCTTGCATATGAAATTAAATTCTTTTGAATAGTTTCAAATAAAAAAAGATTTTTTATTATTACTTATATTACACAACTTTCACAATAATCAATTAATTATCACAATAATAATCCAAATTCTTGGATATTTTCTTAATATCACAAAGATCACTGTACACTTATACCTTTTATTATTAATTTAATGTTTATATTATTAGACAATATAGGAAATTCAGCAGTCTTTCCATTAAACTATATTTCACTGTTTTCAAATTGATAATAAATTATCATAATAAAAAAGAATGGAGGATTCAACATATTCTGTTTGAATTTTAGAATTGTATTAATTTGTCACCAGGATAAAAATCTATGATATTTTTGCTTTGCAAATAGAGTAAATATATATCTGATATGATTAATTGAAATGTTCTTGCTCAGCTTTTCAAGGTTGGGCCTCACTTAGTAATGGCTCTTACAAATTATTTATGTAGCAGAAAGATTTCTAATGCAGTGTGATTTTTTTTTTATAGTTCAGAGTTTTCATCTGGCATTTTTAATATTTACCATAGTACTATTTACATCATAAATAGTGTGGGATACTTTAATATAATTTGACTATACATTCTTTATTACAATATATAAACATAATTAATCCATTAATACAATAAATTTAATTTTGGAAAGACAAAAATCTTTGTTTGCATATCTTACAAAAATTGCTATATTCAAAATACATAATTAAAAAGATGCCTGACAATAAAGTAAATAATATATTAAACTTCACAATACTAATTTTTTCAATTAACACATTTTAAATAATGTCTCTTCTCTTTTATTTTTTTTTTCAAACTTAGTTCAGATTCAAAATTATTCATAGATGAGTGCAGCATTTTTGTTTTTTCATTACTGAATAAAATTATATAAACTTACAATGACATTTAAATTATGTAATATAATTTTTATCAGTGCAAATATCCCTTAAATATATATATAAAATAAATTAAAATACATAAAATATATTGTAACAATCTTGGGGGTTTGGAAAGGAATGGAAACATTTGTAATGGGTTATGGTTTATTTTATTTATTTATAATAAGGTATTTATTTATATAGAGCTATGTTAATAAATTGTAATTGTAAATTAGCGATCAGGCTAATGCACATGCATTTATTTATTTATTTAAAACTATTTATTTAGTACCATTATTTCTTATACTATTATTTAAAACATTATTTTTTTTAATCATCTTTTATATTTTCTTTCTTTTAGAATATTATATAACAACTATAAATGTATATATTTTGTTGTAACCTTTATTGATCTTAAGAGCTTCAATTAAATATCACATGGCATTGTTTGAAATTGAGTTACTTGAAGAGACACATTCTCACATATTTAATAATCATTTGTAAATTTAAGATGGTTTTGAGGCCCTGTGATCTTTGGGTAAAATATTATTGATAAATTAATTATCTATCATACCTATGACCAGATCGAGACTGCAGGAACATACCAATCCCGATCATTTTTCCTAATCATAGCACTCCTCCATAACTGTTAGACAATGTGCCAATCCTCCACAAGAAATTTATTTTTTCGAGATAAATCTTGGGCCATCCGGCCATATAAACTTTATATAATCGAAATGCCAGGACAAAAGGCATAGTGAAACCCAGCTCTTGGAAACTTATCCAGATTAGCTCCAACACTATGAACTAGGGGACCCATCATATGAACCAATAGCACCTAACAAACAATTTTTATTCCTATACAACAGACACACCAATAGTCAATATTTCAATTACACACATATATTTAACACAATAAAAATAGGTCTAACACTAATTATCAAACAGAATAAATATAGTTTAACAAGAGTTAAGTCATTGCATACTTTCATTACATAATTCTGATATTTGTAATGTTAATAATCCTTCTTAGTATCAGTTCTTATGCATTCAATAATATCTAGACATTTATCAACAATGTTTAATATATTTACCTAGATTTTCGTTTGGAGATAACATCATCTACTTTTGACAATTTAGATAGTCCTTCCTTTATGGCCCATGGGCTTTTAAGTTTATGATGCTTCTGGCATTCTTCATGGCTGGCCATTTGGTCATCAGCTACAGTTTCTTTTCCTTTGATTTCAGAATAGCAATAGGGGAATTATGCGGCAGAGTCCTACTTTACAGGAGAGACATTGGTAACAGGAGAGAGAGACTGATGGTGATGGATGCCAGGGAATGAAGTTCTGTCAGGCACTCCTGTGGTTTTCTTAGCAACACATGAGGTTGCTTAGTCGATTATTAATTAAGGATTCATGGACATCCCTTCCTCTTAAACTTCAAGACAAAATTTTTAACTAACTGATTGACTCCAACTATCAAGCTGAGCATTTTTATACACTTCCCCTCCTGTTGTTCAGTTTTACACATTTTGCTTTTAATTTTTAATTAAATGATTAAATTTTTTCTTTAGATAATCTATTTTATTGGCCAGGTATTTTCCAAAATTTAATTGCATCCCTGCCAATGAGATAGTTTACAAAGATTACTTTTCATTAATTAATTTATTTCTATTTTGAATTACATTTTTATTTTAATCTACATTATATTTTGACATTATATCCTATATCTTTTATAACATTAATTCTTTCTTAAAGATAAAAAGAAGAGAGCGATTCTGAATCGTAACTTAAATCAGATTTTTTTTTCCCACTCTTGTAATTCAATTAATAAAACTCTACTAATTGATCTAATTGCTATTTTAGTTTATTTCTTAAAATTATTTTTTTTTCATTTATTTACTTTTTTTTTTTTCCCAAAATATAAACACCAGATATAATGCATATATATATATATGAGTTTTACACAATATATATATATCTAAGAGCATTACATCAAACCCCTCTCGGTTTGAGAGGTAAAATGATGTCAATTGGATATTGACCGATTTGAGCTCTAATGGTTACACTTTTTTTCTTCTTTTATATCAATCTTACTACTGATCGAACATCATAAAATCACAGGTGACATTTTTTAGACTCTGCCTTACTTGGTACGGCTAGTTTTTATGCTGATCAAACCTAATTTAATTTCTACTGGGTGACCACACAGAGGCATATTTCATCACTATGGATGCGGAACATGGGATTTGGACTCTCTGTGAATGGCAAGACACTTCTATTGTTTATTTGACTTACGCTAAGTTTAATAATACTAATATATCACATGATCACCATCTCTTATACTAGCACATAATTGTTATTAAACAAGGCAAAACTCTCCCTACAGTAGTGCCACCCTGTACCAACTAGAGTAACCAATGGATGCTAGAAGGCTTCCCTATCTAGTGCCTACTCATCCAATATCCCCAGACTAGTTTCTGGCTTGTGGCACTACTGTATGGAGAGTTTTGCCTTGTTTAATACTAATATACTGAGAATTTTTCTTCTAGTGCATTGGATGGGGCCAGGACCTTCTCTACTGGATCCTCATCCTTGGAAATAACTAGACACCCCTGCCCCATTATTTACAGATCTATTTTTCACAATGTAATGGCTTAAACAAACATATATTGTGACTGTAAATCTCTCAGCATCCTTTCACGCACATCTTATATAACTATCTATTCTCACACGACTGTTATTTATATACAATTATTATTTGTTTGGTCAAGCTAGGCTGCCTTATTGTCAATTTTAAGCTGGATTGATTTTCTACATTTTTCATTTTGGGTATGATTATTTTTTTCTTTCCTGTGAATTTATTTGTTTTGTCATGCTGTGCTGTCTTATTGGCAATTATAAGCTGGGTTGAATTTTGACATTTTCCATTCTGAGTACAATTATTCTCTTTCTTATGCATTTATCTGTTTGTTGGTTTAACTTATGGTGCTGCCTTATTTTAGCAGTCTCACAAACTGGGAAAATTTAATTTTTTTTTTTTTCTATTTAAATTTTACTTTTCACTTCTCTTCAATTGGTTTCCAGTTTTAAAGTCCAATGTCAAGATTTTTTTTCTTATCTCCTCCTGAGGTGTTTCCTTTTTTGTTCTAATTAATACATTCATGCTGAGGAATCAGAATCTACCCCTGATCCTAGCCTGATGTTTCAGGCAATTGACCTCGGATTCGCTGCCATTATGTCTATATACCCTTATTTGGCTTGGACTGCTTGACAATTTATGCCTTGTCTTTTTTTTCCCAGGAATTTCTATGATCGAAATTTATGGCTTTATCTCTTTGCTGGGGTTTGAATCCCCTTTCTTTTTTCTCATAGCTTGGCCTGATATTGTCAAACGCAGCTAATAACTCCCCCACTTGCTCGACTGTATCATTAGTTTCTACTTTCAGGCTTTCTATTACTTTTTCATTTTCTGCTTTATTGTCTATTATCTCTTCTCATAACAATTCTATGCTCCTTTCCTGTACTATTTCTTTATTTGTTACTTTTAACTGGTCCTCTACTCACTTCATACTTTCACTGCTTTCTAGTCTAACCTCATATATCATAGTCCATCCAGACTAAATCTTTTGCTTTAACTTTTCGACAGCTCCTTTCGCCACCCTTTACTCCATTATTTTATTTAATACGTTCATTATATCCTTATTTTCTACCTTGTTTTTTTCTACCTCCATTTTTGTTTTAGATCGCATCTGCATTACTTCTCTTTCTTTTTTCTACTAATGCTTTGTGCTTATTTACTTCTCTGCTTTATTTGAATTCAAATGAAGTGTTCGTCTGACTTTGAAACCCTCGGTCCCCTCTACTTTTATGCTTGATTTATCTAAAACCTCTACTATAATAATAGACAATACAACAATTTCTTTATTTCTCTGCCCACACTTCTCTGCTCTCTCTTCTTTATTTACATTTCAATCTTATTGCTATTTATTATATCCTTTATTATTATTATTATTATTATTTTTACTTTGGTCATCTCTCGCTTTATACTGTTCATCAACTTCAACTTTATTATTATTATTATTTTCATCATCATCATTATTGTTTTTGCTGTTGTTGTTACACATCTTAGATATTTATAGTAATTTGGTCTCTAACAATATTATTTATCTATGGTGGGCCACTTATGGCACATGGGCACCCACATTGGACGATATTTGTAATGATCATGGGGGGGTTGGAAAGGAATGGAAACATTTTAGCGGGTCACAGTTTATTTTATTTATAACCATTTTTTTAGTACCATTATTTCTTATACTATTATTTAAATCATTTTTTAATCATCTTTTATATTATCTTTTATTTCTTTTAGAATATTATATAGCAGTATAAATTTATATACTTTGTTGTAACCTTTATTGATCTTAATAGCTTCAATTAAATATCACATTGCATTGTTTGAGTTGATTTACTTAAAGAAATGCAATCTCACATACTTAATAACTATTTGTAAAATTAACATGGCTTTGATATCCCAAGCAGAGGTGTAGAATATTACTGATAGATTAACTATCAGATCGAGACTCTGCAAACATACCAATCCCGATCATTTTTCCTCACCATGGCACCCTTTCATAACTGTTGATACTACGCCAATCCTCCACAAGAAATTTATTTTTTCGAGATAAGTCTCTGCCATCCGGCCATATAAACTTTATAGAATTGAAATGCCCGGACAAAAGGCATAGCGAACCCAGCAGTTGGAAACTTACCCAGACTAGCTCCAATGTTATGAATCAGGGGATTCGGCATATGAATCAATAGCATCTAACAAACTTGCTCAATTCTTTAATCATGATGATGCAAGTAAAGGAAAGAGAACAGACCAAGTAATATTTAGCAATACTTTTTATTCCTATACACACACACACCAATAGGTTAATGTTTCAATTACACACATATATTTAACCATCAAACAGAATAAATATATTTAACAAGCCTTCTTTATATCAGTTTATTTGCTCTTAATAATGTCTAGATATTTATCAACAATGTTCAATATATTTCCTAGGTTTTTACTTGGAAATGACATCTATATTTAATGATTTGGATAGTCCTTCCTTCATGGTCCATGGGCTTTTAAGTTCATGATGCTCCTGGCATTCTTCATGACTGGTCATTTGATCATCAGCTATGGTTTCTTTTTTAGACTTCGGAACAGCAATAGGAGAGTGTATGTGACAGAGTCCTACTTTATGGTCGAGGCATTGATAGCAGGAGAGAGAGACTGATGGTGTTGGAGGCTGGGGAACGAAGCCTAGATGGGACTCCTGTGGTTTTCTTAGCAGTGCATGAAGTTGCTTAGTCGATTATTAATTAATGATTCATGGATGTACCTCCCTCTTAACTTCAACATAAAATTTTTTAACTAACTGATTGCCTTCAACTATCAAGCTGGTCATTTTATACCCTTCCTCTTCTATTGTTCACTTTTATACATTTTGCTTTTAATTTTTAATTAAATGATTAATCTTATCTTTTGCTTTAGATTAATATAGTCTTTTCAGTCAGGAATTTTTCAAAATTTAATTGCATTCCTGCTGATGAGATAGTTTACAAAGATTACTTTTCATTAATTAATTTATTGTCTATTTCTACTTTGAAGTACATTTTTATTTTAATCTACATTATATTTGACATTATATCTTATTTCTTTTATAACATTAATTCTTTCTTAAAGATAAAAAAAAAAGGAGCTGGTTCTGAATCTTAACTTACATCAGATTTCTTTCCCCCATCCTTGTAATTCAATTAATAAAACTCTACTAACTGATATGATTGCTATTTTACTTTATTTCTTAAAATTATTTTCTTTCATTTATTTACTTTTTCTTGTTTTTTTCTATTTCGAAATATATATATATATGAGTGTTATACAATATATATATATGAAAGTGTTACAATATATGTATATATAATACAAATAGTAAAATAATAAAATTGTTTTTTTTTATATATAAATTGAGAAAAATTCTTAAAATTATAAAGTAAACCTATCTTTTAAATTATTATTTCACAAAAGTAAATTTTTTATACAAACCTATTTTTATAATACATCTTTTAACAAATAAATAAAAACTTGACAAACAAAACTCTTAATAGTAAATATGTTTAAATAGAAAAGCTTTCATGTTGTATAGAAATTACTTAATTTTTGTTGTAAATACAATCCTTATCAGAATAGGAAATAATTATTATTTTTTTGATGTTACTGTATTAAAATTAATCAAACAAATTTAAAGATGATAAAGGTGTGCCATAAAAGTAAGTGTAGTTTTTGTTAAATAATGAATTAAAAAATAAATTTATTTTATAATTTTGTAGATCCCCCCTTCCCCCATTAAAGATTAAAAAATTTGATATATATTTTTATAGATTTATTTATGTATTTGTATTATATATATTACTATATTTTAATTTTTCTGAAATATTTGCCTCAATAATGTTTATATTAAATAAGCAAGACATTGATATACATGAATATAATATAGAAACATACTGTTTATATTAAATTTGTTTTGGATTCGGTTCAGTAATAAATAAGATTTAAAAAGGAATGTTTTGTTTTATATATTGATAGTCTTAAGTTTACAATCATTTTTTTTGCAATATGTTTGTATACATAAAATTCAATCTTTTTTTAGACTATGGATTCCTTAGAATCTTTAGAAGACCAAGTTTTACCAAATTCTGAAGCCCAAGAAGTATTAAAATCAAGAAAAATTTCTCTTAAGTAATAAATTATGGATGTAATTTTTCTTGTCGTATTCTTATAACATTAACATTTGCAATAAAGATCATCACTCACTTTTTTTTTATTGCAGGCCTAAAACAGATGGTTGTGTTGAAAAACTTAAACCTAATCCTATCATACTTCCAGACAATTATGAACCTTTAAGGGCTCTGAGAAGAGTAGAAACATTATTTAATTTTGCTGCAAAAACTGCAAGAAATTCTTTGAAACTACCTGAGCAGGTATTTATTAAGAATGGAAAATATTCTGTTCATTATCTGTTAATTAATGTTCATTTCAATGAAAGTAGCCTCTTTTTTTGTTTTATCTTTTTATTTTTTCAAACTTTTATGTTTTGAATTGTATTTTTAAATCATATAGCAATTTTTCTTATTTATATTATTATATAAACGTGACAATTTGTTTGTTTGTTCATTTGTGACTACTAGTTTGAGTAAAAAAAAATTTCATCATTAACTAACTAGTCAAGTCTGCCATGTTCTGGAATGAATAATTAGTTTTTACACCTCTTTATTAACTTGGTAAAGCATAAATTGACATAATGATCATTTTTCCTAAACCTTTAAATATCCTATTATAAGCTAAAAAGCCTCTTCAACAGCTACTCATAAAGAAATAGTGAAGAGAAAAGCAGTATTTATCAGTCTTTCCAATTACTGGATGGGAAAGATTTGAGTGCCTTTTTCTTATTATTTTTTTCTTTTAACTAAAAATAGCTAAATCTTCATTTATTAATCAATATTGTATGGTTAATTAGAGTGGTTATAGGACAGCCATCCGAAAGAAAAATCAATGCAGCATAAAAAAATTTCAGATATATTTGGTCACAATTTAATCATGGTATAGGCATGACTGGCAGAAAATTTATTATCATTAAAAATATATCAATTTTACTGCAAAATATTCACTTTAAATTTAGTGTAAATCCAAGATTTCAAGTTAGATATACAGTAGGATGCCTATTATTTAAATTAATTGATATTGATAATAGTTTTGAGAATCAAATATTTTAGTTGATTAAATATATATGAGAAAAACTAATTTTGTATGAAACTATATGTAATTAATTAAGGTTATTATAACTGTTGTTGTAATAGGAAGCAATATAAAAATTAATAATAATAGTCGATTTAGAAAATAGTTTATAATTTAAATGCTTAGGATATACTTAATTAATAAAGTTTACAATATGTTCCAAAGCATAAAATGTATACTTTACAAATTAATTTTATAATATACAAATAATTAATTTGTTTATTATTATATAAAATTAGACAGGTGGAAATACAAATATACCTAAACAAAACAATGAAGCAATTAATTACAAAGAGTAACATTTTTATAAATAAAAAAAATTGTAATTTTAAGTAATTATTATATAAAATTGTTATAATTATTTTACATTAAATGAAATAATGAATTGTCCTAGCTTTTCAAAATAAAAATATAATGTAAATAATTTTTAAAGTTAAATTCTGTGTGTTATAATTAATAAGCAGTCTTTTTATTCAATATATATTTTTAAAAAGAAAAATATAAAATTTTTAAAATTCTAACTTATTAGCCATTAAAATGCATTATTAAATAAACATTTTTTAAACTTTCTAAAATACTTTGACAATTTGTTTAACAATAATAGTAGTTTTTCTTATGATACCTCCTCTTTCAGAATAAATCTTCAATTAAATAATATTTCAATTTATTAGTCTGTCGAAGAATGGAATTATGACTTAGGTGATTGGCATATTGATAATTATCTTCCTACATAAGAACAATTACTTGTACTACTTGATTAGTATATTTAAATCTATAATTGGAAGCATTATCTTAATAGTTTTTATTATTAGGTAGGAATTAAATCCCATCTATAAAATGTAAGGATATAACAGATGACTTTTTTCACTATTCAGACTGGTAAGACTCAATTTATTTCTTAACATCAATATAGGTGTAAGCTCTAATAGATAGGAAAGAGTTACAATGGTTTATGGAGTCATGAAAGAGAAAAATAGCATTGAACAAGACATTAGATTGTATTAATGGAAATGATCTGATGTAAATATGTGATTGTTTCTAATGATGAAGTTCTGGTATTGTGACTATTCTTGGGATGAAGAATCTTGTTAATTTATGCCATAAGTAGTCTTTTATAATTTTGTTTACTTTTATATAAAACATTTTTTTATTTTTCCAGTGCTATTCAAAATGTGGACATGAAAAATAAAAAAAGACAAATTCAGTTTACATTTAAAAATAATATTGTTAAATGGTGTTTCTTATTTATACATTATTATAATCATAATTAATTGCAAAGTAAAATATTTCCTTATTTTAGATTTTTGTAATTTAAAAAATTAGTTATATTTTATTATATATTTTGTTTTTTAATTAATGATAGCAATAACTATCTGTTTATATAATTTTTTTTTAAGTCTGTTTCAGGTGAAAATTTCTTGGATGAATATATGCGTAATCTACTCAATTTTGGTTGTATTATTGTTGAAATATTTCTTGCACCAAAACTAAGAATTCTTTCATGTGATGCAACATTGGAGCAGCGCTATCAACTTATTCGGAATGTTTGTGCTACTGATTTTAATGAAATTCCTAAGTATAAAATTAATTTTTTTTTGTGTGTATGTAACTTTTAAATTCTTTTTTAAACATATTTATTATTATTTTACAACTATTTTTGCAGGTGCATGCAGCCCACTGTTCGATTACTCTTACAGTTGGATTATCCATATCAGCCAGGATCTCTTCCAAGTTTTAGTCAATATGGTCTCCCTAAAGGTTTTCCACCTCCTTCAGCAGGAGTTCTTTTGCAACCTGATTTCAGTATTATACCTTTTCCTAATTATTTTAATAAATTGTACACTTTTCTTTGTTCTCTCAATAAAATAACATCTGAAATAGAACAGGTTGAATTATCCGAGTCAAATATTGAAGAAAAACAAGAGCTTGTTAACAAATTAGCAGATTCTAAAGTGAAACTTTGTGCAAAGTGGCTACCCCAAATAATTCCAGATCTTAAAATAGATGGTTTAGAAATACTTCTGCCTTTTATTGAAGAAGTTTTTGAGAATAAAATGACAGCTATTTCTGCAGCTTGGTATTTATTCGATATTATAGCAAAGGCTTTTGGTCCAAGACAAACATTTAAAAAAATTGTACCTTTACTGTTAAAAGCTTATGTGGGAGATGTTTTTACTATGAAGCATATGAAGCTTTTTCATCGAACATTTTTACTGCAACTTATTGTCAGGTTGGGTTTGCAGAGCTTTTTGAATACATTTACCAATCCATTGATTGAAGCAGCTGCAGCACTTAAAGATTTTGAATCTGAACCATCCCAAAGATTAAATAGTATGTCTGATGATATGCCTGAAAGTTCCCATTTAAAATCACCAGAGATTGATAATTTTAGCCAAAACATGTTTTCAGATACAGAACCTCTGTTGATTCCATCAGAAGATGATAGTTCTGATAAAGATCCAAGTCTTTTGGAACCTGAACCAGAAGTTTTTTCATTTGAACATAACACAGAAGATACTGATGAACATTCTATAAGTGAAGAAAGTGCAGTTGTTGATAATGTTTCAATGGCACCCTCTGAAACTTCTGATGAGAATAATAAAGAAGTATCTGAATTGGATAATTCTTCAAGTTTACCTCAGATCAGAGAACATTGGGATCATGAAGATTCTCGAAGAGGAAGTGGAGATGATGATACTATATCAGATAGTCAGGAACTTGAATTATTAGATTCAGATCAGCAAGAAAAAAATGAAACAATAGAGAAAAGTCAGCCTTCTCCTCCCCCTGCTCCTAGTCGATCTCCACAAGAATTTTCTTCTTATAATATTTGTGATGTAGCTATCGAAAGCATCATTTGGTTATCACATCGATTAGGTCCAGTGTTGTCAGCTAAATATCTGACTAGAAATCTTCTTAGAGTTCTTAGTCTCTGCTATATGGAAAGTCATCTTTATTATGTCACTGGCAAAGGTAATAAGCTAATCTTCTAAATATAATAGATAGTTTTTAAATAAAATAAAATAATTTTAAAATTGTTTCTAATCAGGTGCCTTTTGGATTTAAATTCATATAAAAACTTGGCTTTGAAGTAAAAGAGGATCTTCTTTTACTTCAACAAAAAACTCCCAACAAAAGAACTATTATAAGTTAATGAGATAACTTTTTTAGTTTTAGGAATTGTCATTTTGTAATAATTAATAGTTTCTTGGTGATATCAAAAGCTAAAAGTTATTTGTTTACATGAATATAATCTCCTCAATTCTATTCTATATTATAATAGCAATCCATGGAAATAATTAATTCATCATACAGTTTAACACAAAAAAGACATTATTTACCTATATATATATAATAATAATATTATGATTCGATGTATGTAATTAAAGCAATATACGTAATTATATAACTGAATATTTGTAAATACAGTAACTAAATAATTAAAAATTTTATCCACTTAGGAGCGCTTTCGATTATCCCAGTAATCTGTGTCAACTAAAGCTTTGAAATGCTTACTTTCCCACAATTCCGTGATCTTAACGTTTGCTGCTTGCCTGTTAATTAAGTCATGTTTATATTTATATATTAGTATAGCTTCCTTTATTTTTTTTTTATTGTTATTTTTTTCAATTTGCAATATTGTTACACTGTTAAAATTGAAGTCAAAACCATAACTACATGATTTATTATGATCATAAAAAACAGATGCTGAAATATTATTATCTACTATGCAATTTTGTTTAGATTTCTGAATACGTTTTAATAATAGCAAGTGTTCTTTTTTCCAACGTACATCTAGATTCACCTATATATCCATTGCCACACCTACATATCCATTTATAAATGACACAATTTTTATTTATAAATGAGGTTTTATCTTTGGAGTTATTTATTAATTTGTTTAATGTAGGAGGTGTATAAAATGCAATATCACATATATCTTTATAAATTATATATATATAATAATTATAATTGAAATAATATTTTAACGGTTTACAAACAATTACAAACAATCTTTAAATCCGCAGAAGTATTTTCGGTTACTTTCTAACCTGCCTCAACTGCCATTAAATTCAAAAACTAAAAGCGGAAGCAAATATCATCAATTCAAATTCCACAAATCTCGTATTTTAATGTTAGAAGCTTGTCAATTTATTAAATGTGTTTTATTTCTGTTTATAAAAATTGCCTTTTTAATTTTTCTTTTACTATGGTTTCTCTCTTCATGAAGAATTTTCAAAATTAAATTTAAATTTATATTTACATGTTTTTTCGTGATCAAAGAAAACTGAAGAAGATATTAAATCACCATTATTTTTATTTTTTACACGCTTATATAACAATTCATGTTCCTTCAATCTTTTCTCAATGCTGCACCTAGATTCACCTATATATGATAGCATACAATCACAAAAAATTTGATATATGACATTACTTTTTTGAATTTAATGGCAGTTGAGGCAGGTTAGAAAGTAACCGAAAGTACTTCTGCGGATTTAAAGATATGTTTGTAATTGTTTGTAAACCGTTAAAATATTATTTCAATTATAATTACAATATTGTTTTTAATTAACGGATATTTTATTTATTTATATATATATATAAGGTTTTTAATTGTAATTTAAAAAACTTTCTACACAATTTCTTTTTAAATAACTAAGCTAAAAATGATTTTAGTAAGTCATTTATAAATTTAACTATATATATCTTATTAATTCAATGTTTTCAACCAATCATTAATTTGATATTTACTTTAACTATTGGGGTATTGGACTACTTCCATCATCTAATATTAGGTATCAAATGTCTTTAGAAAAATGTAACTTTATTTAAATTTTCCAATTACATGTAACTGTTAGTAGTAGTACACAGGTCAGTATATGCACAATGTTTTGAGAGATATTATTCTCTTCTCTTTTTCAGGTGATAGTACTAGCATGAGAATCAACCCTGGATCCTTAGATTCTTGAATATCGAATTTATATGCGCCCACCTACTTTTGGCAGGATGGTTTAGTTGGTTAGAATGTTACCTTAAAATTCAATATTCATGAATCTAAGGGACCAAGTTCGATTCCCATGCTAGTACTAACACTGGTCAGGCCAGCAACACTTGAAGAAGAAAGGAGAAACCTCTCGAAACATTGTGCATATACTACTAACCTGTGTGCTATTTCTAATAGTTGAATGTAATTGGAAAATTTAAATAAAGTTAAATTTTTTTAAAGACATTCAATACTTAATATTAGATAATGACAATAGTTCAATATATAAATACAACTAAAATACCACATTGCAAACCTTCAGAGAAACATTACTTCAACTAGTTTGTGATTTAGATTTTTGTAGAATTGTTTATTTGTTTATTATGGAATGATCATTTAAACATCAGAGCAAAATAATTTTTTTTTTTCAATGACTTAATAGTCAATTAATAATTCTTATTTGTTTTACTCCAAATATTATAAATTTTTTAGCTAAATTGCAATCTACAATGTCTTATTAAAAAGACTTTTAATAGAATGCTGGAAATCAATTCCATTAATTACGGTATATGACACACTATATTTTATCTTTATTACATGTTATGACTCAAGAATATATGATTAAATAACAATTTTGAATGTAAATTTTCTAATTACATGATATGTTTATAGTTGCATTTTTCAAAAATCTCTATGCTTTTTATATTCATAATTTAATAAGATTTTCTATAGCGGGTAAAGATCTTTAAAATATTTTCTTCTCCATTTGAAATTATATGGTATATTTTTTCTACATTGAAATTTATTAATGAACATATAATATTCTATATCAAAAAGAAATTCACCAAATACATCTGTTTATTGACTCTTCGAAATCAGTTTTCAATATTGATGACCAGAAGATCTTTGACCAAATTATACTTCAAATGTTATAGCTAATATTCAAAACCTTGTAATGCAATTATTTTTTTATTTATTTACTTCTTTATGCAAGCCCGAACAAATGGATAATCTTATTGATGCTCCATTTAGATTGATTTTCATTTTACTGGGCTGATAATATTGTAATTGTAAATTGTCTTTATGAATTTAATATTTTTTATTAACTTTTTTATGATATACTATTCTTTTGTATGTCTTATTGGTAATTTGGTTATGTATTTAAAATCAGTAATCTTAATTAAAACTAATAAGATGGAAAATATTTTGATTTACAGCACTTTTGATATTAATTCTCAATAATAACTCAAAACAAACTGCTTAATTGATCCAATGGTACTTAATTCAAAGGCTTTTGTTTTTCCCTTTTTTATGGTTCAGCATAGTATGATGTCATGGGCTTTGTTACCTCATGCTTTTATTAAAATTCATTAAAAACGAAACAAATTTTTATAACTAGTGACTTGGTTTTTACAGACATTAGATCAATTATGATAATCTTATTTAATAATCTTTGATTCTATCTAAACATCAGGATTTTAAATATAACAAAATATATTGATGGTATGTATAATAATGAAATTTTTTCATGTTGTAACATAAGATTTAATTTGTAAAACAGCCATCACTTTTGATAAAAATTGAAAAATTAAATTCATTTGGAAAAATATAATGGATAAATAGTTAGAAAACACAATTGAACTGATCAAAAGTTAACTTAAAGTGAATGTTTTTGTTTTTTTTAACTATAATAAATGTATATTTATTTTGATTATTTCTCAGTGTTATTTCGTTATTGTAGTTCACCAATAATAGTTTTAAAAAATTATGAAAATTTTTAACATTATTTTTTTTTTCTTTAAGAGGATGGGTTATCTATATGTAACAAACGTATCTATGGAGATTTTCATGCTTCAAAAGCATTAAAGTGTTTAACAAGTGTGGCTGCATTATATGGAGAAGCTATTATTTTGCATCAATATATACCTCATGCTAGAGAATTAGTAAGTTTTTTTGTGAAATGAAGTTTGAAAAAATATAAATGGAAATTAATTATTAAAATTAGATTTAATTAATATTTAATTTATATGTATTAATTTTTTAATTAATATTAAATAATATATTTAATGTAAACCAGACATAATGCCATACTTAAAAGAATGGATAATAGTATCATACTTATTAACATATTTGAACCATTAGATAAGATATTTAAAATCATCATAAACAATAGAAAACAAAGACAAATAGGCTTCAAGGAAATCACATAATAACTCATGCTTCTTATCATATAGTGCCATACATTTAAATTTATATTTAAATATTTGTTATAGCATAATATTTTTAAATAAAAGATGTCTGAGAGTCTTTATATTTAATTTATCAGAAGATGGATATCTCTAATCTTAGCTTATAGTTTCAATATGTCGGAACTTCTTAATCAAAAATTGATAAAGCTAGGTTTAATGATTCCCATTGAAATAAAACCTAAAGGATGTATATATATGGTGGAAGAAATAAGCATCATTTTATGTACAGTAATGAATAATGATTCTGTCTAGGTCAATTGTTAAATGATAAGGTTCACAGCTGTAAACTCAATTAAATTGGCCTGTCTTATTATAATTTGATGTAGTTTAATAAAAACTGAGTAATAATGAAAAATGTAATTGCATTTTTTTAAAAAATAAATGAAGGGATTTAATGGGAGTCACTTTTGATGTAATGGGTGTAATGCATTCTATTATACATGTGCTTTTCATCGATTCAGCTGAGAATAATCTAATTCATAAAAAATTCCAATATTGCAATAAACTTAATATCATTTTTAATAATTCTGAACAGGCTTCCAATCTATTTGGCATATTTACTTTTTCACTTTTTATTTTAAATAGTTAACTGTTTTACTGTAAAGATGTTAGTTTAAAAATTTACACCTATTCTTTAATTAAGATAAAATTTATTGGAAAGTTTTAACTTTATATAATCAGTTTCTCATATAATATTTACTTAGATCCACTGTAAGAAAACTGTCTGAATATAGTGCATGAGTGACTCTCTGAAAAATTTTTAATTAATGCTTTTTTTATAATGTGCTACCTTATATACAAGTTTTTCCATTTGGATTATTATATAAAACATTTTTAACTGCATCATCACAAACATTTCGATTTATAGTTAATAAAAATGAACATAATTTATTCTATATTAGTACATAAACAAATCATTATCAGTTACAATATCATGAGTAACGTGATTATTTATTAAACATGTAGAAAGAATGTAATGGTTAAAGCCTTTCTCTAAAAGAATTTAGATATCAAAATTAGTTTACAGTATTGAAGATTTTCATCCATTTACTCTTATTCACTCACAATCTGCTTTAATATATTTTATTACATAAATTATCGATCTTTGTATCTTTGCAGAGCAAATCAAATTATTAGAAAGCTCTATGAAATGTTTGATAATTTCTGCTTCTTGATTTACCAAAATCTATTAGTACATTAAAAGATTTATGGTACTTTATTTCTTGGTAACAATATTAGCTAAATATTATTCAGTCAGGAATCAATAATTTTATTATTAAGTCTATTTTTTTTATTATTATAATAAATTATATTATCTAAATCAAGATAATTTTTCTTTCTTCACATATTTGCAATTAATAAATAATTATTCATATGTATTTTATTTAATATTGAATTTTAAAAATCTCACACATTTCACTTTTCAGCAAAAAAAACTTTTATTTACAATAAATAAATTTTATTTACAATAAATTTTTTGTTATTGTTTCCCAGGATCAAACTTTAGATCTTTTTAATGTTTAGGTTTATACTATTGTTTCCAGTTACTTTACTATTTTTTTCCAGCTGATTACTAAATTAATATTTATAACTAAATAGAGGTATTTGAACTTAGGATTTTTCAGTCTATATTTCCCCTCCACTCCATCTCAAATAACTGACACACATGTAAAAAAGATAGATGATCCCCAATATATATATTTTGTGCACAATCAGATCATAATCGCTCACACATATATATAATCAGTGTTCGGCATATATTAAGATAGTGATTCCTTAAATTTTAATGGACAGTTCAATCTTCTCACCCATCCTTTTATTCAACCATCCCTTTCATTGAAAAACCAATGATGAAATGCTTAAAGCCCTTGGTGGATGTGATATTGTAGTCTTATACATGTAGACACTACATCAATCTAACCTTTCATATTATCAGACCATTATACACCTGGGTCTCATTTTACGCGATAGATAGGTTCCTCAGAAAACACGCGCAAATGAAATCGCGCAAAAATAGACATAACTTACATTGAAAAGGGGGGGGATGCGATCTGTGATTTTTCAAAATTCACGTAAAAGCAAAGCATCAACGTAAAATTACTTTAAAATTCGCGCAAAAAAAAAAATGAGGAAATAAAATATGACTAATAAAAAATTTCAAATTTGAAAAAAATTGATACAAGACAAACTTTTTTTAACTATAATATTTAATTTTATTCAAAATAATATATTTTTATGCATAATTTACAGTACAGTAATTTACATTTTTTTATACACGTTTTAATTATTATGATTTTCTGGTGACAACGTAATTAGTAATTAATCTTTGAGACAATGATTTTATTAATTGTTTATGAAGCTCGCGATATCCAGACATACAACCATTTAGCTCTCGTTGGAATTTAAAAGCATGTTAATGATTAGTGTCATTAATAAGAAAATAATAATTGATTACGTTCTTTTTTAAAAAGCAAAAACAGAATGTGATTTAAAATGCAAAATTAAAACGCACAATGTTTGAACAAATTTACATTATAATCTTGTAAAATTTAATATGTGTATACATAAAATGTGGAAATCATGATTTTAATTTCATTATTGCATAAAATCTTACTATTATAAAGCACTGAAAATATTGAAATTACTAAGATGAAAGTCGAATTCCAATAATGTGCTATTACTTTCAATATAACGTAAGTGTGTGAAATTTATTATTTAAAGTAATAGCGCATTATCGGAAATCGACTTCTGGTGAAACACGAATCGCATAACTTCAAAATTGTGTTAAATAAGTCTGCATAAAAAGAGACCCAGGTGTATATCCATTATTTATTTACTCTAGCTTGAAGTCTTTAAAAATAATTTATTTTAAATATTATAGTGGAGATAAAAGAATTTCTTAATCTTAAGTACTTTTTTTATTAGTTATTTTTAAAAGTCATTACAATTACAAGAAATTAACAAAATTTTCTGCATTTGCAGTTAAAAGTCAAAACTCATAAGATCTCCTGATGATTTTGGCTGTTAACCAGTTTTCATATTGACAAAAAATTTTAAGGATTAATTTAATATTAATCTTGCTTCTAAAATCAAGGTTGGATACTAATTCAAAAATTTAGGAGAAAAAAGGAAAATATCAAATTTAATATTTTGGGGGGGAAATTCTGTATTTGGAAAACCATATTCTAAAAAAGAACATTTTTAATTGTATTATCTCAGAATGAAAACAATCTTGAATCTCAGAATGAAAACAATCTTGAATCTCTGAGGCATATCAAAATAATAAGTTCAAAAGTCAAAGTTTTTGTATCCTCAATGACATAATTCAGAATTCATATTGGACAAAGCTCAATAATAATATTTTAAATATCATATTTGTATTGTTTAGACTCAATTGATGAAAATTTTAAAGAAATAACAGAAGTTTAGCCAAATATATCTCATTGATGGAGTAAAATGCAATGAACTACCGCTTCCTTATAAATTTGTGGCTGAAGAATTTATGAAAAATCATGAATAAATCAATAACTTTATAAAGTACACAGTGATATATATAACACTTGTTTTTAGCTCACAATGGTTTTTCTCTGTTGTAGCTTATATCAGTCATGCAATGTTATATAAAATTGTTTCTCTTTAGCAAAGTCAGAAATTTCTTGTCTAATGGTTACAACCTAGATCTTTTAAATGTATTTATATATATAGAATAATGGTTATATGATTATATGTTTAAATGTTGTAGCTCTGATGAAGATAGCAGGACAGTTGAAACTGTTAGAAAAGTAAAGGAATAATATAAAAAAAAATTTGCATTAGTTTATATGTGATTTATAAAAATAATATATATGAATATAGATTAAATGTTCCCTACCTCTGAAAATCATTTTTGTAAACCCATCTACTTTTTGCAAATAGAATACATAAACATATGTTCTATATTGAATATTTCTTTTAAAAATAGTTCATTTGTGCTGTGTTATATAAATTCAGTTTAAATTAATTAGATATTTTATTTGAATATAAGTATAATGTATATACTTCAGCTTGATGTAATTAGAGAGGATTTGAATTTAGATTTTCAAGCTCTCTTCTGTTATCCACTCCATCTTATACAATTGACATGCACAAACACATACATGTGAAAAAGATAAGTGATCTCCAATATGTGTTTCGTTCAAAACCAAACCTCATCAAAGATAAGTGGTCTCCAATATACATATTTCATGTTGAACCAGCCCTCATCAATTGGTGTTAAGTAATATCTTAATGTAAATAATCTAGAAATTTTTTTACTAGTGCAATGTCAAAACATTATTGGACATGATCATCATTATTAATAGCAATGTTCCCCCTATTTGTTGCAATTATGCAGCATATATGCTTGCTTCATGTACAGTTAGAAGATGCAAATTGTATGGTCAGTTTTACTCGTTTATCCAAGTTTTTCCAGAAAATGCTCTCATTAGTCCCAGTCATTAGTGGTCTGCACAAACGGATCATGTAAAGACAATAAGATTGGGGAGAATGAATTGCTGTTTAAGAAAGAAAATCACTATTTTATTTTTTATTTTTTGAAAAAAAAATTGTTTTTTAATTATGACTTCATCATTACATTGTACATTTATATATATATATAAAGAGTAATTAAAAAAAGAATTTTTTTTTTGGTATTGTTGTATCAAAGAATATTGTTTTATGAAGGAAAGATAATAAGGTTTAATTAGTGGTAAATTTGCATTAATGTATCATTGTATTATTATTTTTTTAATTTAATTAGAATTGAAAATAAAAATTAATAAAAAGATAGTTGGGAATGTATGTGTTACTGACAGATATCAGAAAATGTTTGGATAATAAGAAAATATCTTTCAGCAAACAGTGCTAGAGCATATGTATCAAAAGGAAGGCTTAAAATTTTAAAAATAAAAACTAAGTAAAAAGAAAGCAGAGAAAATGTTGTTGACACAGCAAGGCAGCACTTGTCGATAGAGTCTCTCCTGTGTTAATGAATACCACAGCTGCTATTTAATTACATTTATTATGTAGTGCTGAATTAAAAGTATGTGTTCATTTCAGTCTTTAATTATATAGCAATAAAAAGAAGTGCTTTAAACTGTCATATGTAGAAAAATCCAAATTAAAACCTATCATTGTTGAAAGAAATTTGTTGTCACAGAAGTCATCTAGAATATGCTATCGGATCATCTGCCTTCTCAGAATGATCAGAAATTACCTGTTAACTAATTTTCCAGGTTAATTGAATAAATCTATAACTGATTGCAGAATGCAACTATAATAACTTATTGCTGTCAGTATAGGAATCTATCTATTGCAAACTTTATTAAAGCTTCGAGCCAGAATCTGTCTGATATCAGCATTGAATCATTATATGTCAAGTTCAACTGATAAATTACTCAACTGAAATAAAATGAAATATTTACTTTTCCAAAACAGAAGATAATTAAAGCACTTATTATTATAAAGAAATCAGTAAGACTATTCTTTTTGCTGTCAAATATCGATATTTTTTTTTGTGTGTGTATAAAGGCCTGAAGTATAATTTTATGTATATGTGTTAATTTTTAGTTTTATTATTATTATTATTATTATCTATAATGATATATGTAAAAGAATGTTAGATTAATTATGATTAGTTCTTATTAATATTTTCATAATGTAACCTGGAGTCGAGATATTAACTAGGCATGAATAAACATAATAAATAACTAATTGAGAATAGTTAAGATGCCTGTTTGATGTGCCAATTGCATTTTTGTATATATATTGAACCAGGTCCACAGAATATGTGATGTTTAACTAGGTTTAAATACCTTTTATAATAATTTTTGGAATCTAAACTTTAATAAATTTAACATTTACTTTGATACTACAGGAACAGACTGGCCCTTCAAATAGAGGGAGAATACCATTGATAGCAGAGCCATCAATGATACTCACGGCCAGATCAAGCTATATAAAGCATAGCACAATCACCTTTTCTGACTGTGGCCCACTTTGACTGCTGGAATCAAACCCTGTCATCCAAAAAAATTTATTTTGAGGCTCAAACTCAGATGCGAATGTTACATAGTTGGCATGCTTCACATAACTGGCACACAATCCAGCACTTGAAATATCCCAAGCTAGCTCATACCCTGTCTCAGCGATCCAAAACATTAACGTAACACATATACACATTCATTTCTTTATATAAATTGTGAAACAGTGATAAGAGAGAGAGAGAGAGAATAGACCAAATAATACTTAAGCAACATTATTATTTATTTACACACATACATATATTTAACATGATATAACATAATAAATTTTTATATAAGAAAATATAAATGATGACCTTAGGCTAGAGTTATAATAGTCCTTTTTAAAGTTTATTTCATTTAAAACCAAATGTCTAGTTTTCATTTGTGTGTATTTTCCAACCGGTTGGCCTTTTGGTTTCTTCGATGGTTCAGGGGCTTGTCTTCATTTTTTTGTCTCAACAATAGGAGAAAGAGAATATGCGGCAGCATCTTCTTTAAGGCTTAGGCATTTGTTTTGGGCATTGACTCCAGGTGAGTACTGTTGATTTTAGCAGAGGACATTGGGGCCTGAAGTTGTCAAACATTCCTATGACTGTTTTGCAGGGTTCTGCATTGATGTTGACTGCAGCAGTAATTGAGTGGCTTATTACTGCATTTACAATTTCTGAATATCTGAATCTCTGGTTATTTGGATTCTCAATGAAAAACTCTTGAGCCTGCATTCTGTTTGAGCGGAATAATAATAATCCGAACTGACTTACAGATTGAAGACCAAGCTAATTGAATCACAAAATGAAGGTCAGAACTGAATTACAGATTGAAGACCAGACTAATATAAAGTTGCGACTTTTTATACTTTTTTCTCTCCCATTTTTTAATTTCTTATTATTTTTAATTTTGATCGTAACTTGAATCTGTTTTTTTTAAATTAGTTTTTACATTTTATTAATCTAATTGATTTTTACATTGCATGTTATCTAATCTTTTTCTTAGATTAATCTACTATCGCTTTTATGAGATAGTTTACATGTTTTCTTTTAATTAATTCAATCAGTAATCTTTTAATTAATTACATTTTCGAAAGTTTTTCTTTCACAAGCTAAATTTTATTCTTATTTTTCCTATTTACTTAGTTTTATATTATAAAAGGAGAGTTTTCTTTAAAAAGAAGAGAGTTAAATCTTTTTATTTTAGATTTTTTTACCCGCTCGCTTTTCAATAAAAGCTTTATTTTCTTTTAAAAAAAAAATATACGCCATCTTTTTATTTTATTTTTAAAACTATATTTTTAAACCACTCCTTAATTAATTATAACTTTTTGACTATTCTCATTTATTTGATTTTTCTTTTTTTTTTAAATAAATTTGATCATATATTTTTAAATATTTTAAATATCTAATGCAGATATATATGTTTTATAACACACATCTTGTTAGCATTACGATATGTTTTTTTATTGTATTATTATTATGCTATTTCAGTTAGAAAATTTTTTTTAATATTGATTAGCTTTTAGTAAATTTGCTGAAGGATAAAATAAAATGTTTGTTGAGTTTATAAAAGTTGCTTTTCTTCAAATAAACATATTCTAGCATGTTAAAAAGTTAGAAATTTTTTTCTATTAAACTAGTAAAATTATTAGATGCTGAACTTTCTTCTTTGACTCTTATATATTCAGTTGATTTTATGAAATTATCATAATAGACTTAAGATTTTGTCCCAGGTCAATGAATATTCTTTAATCAATAGAGGTGGTGCCAAAGATATTATTGATATGATAGGTCTATAATAAATGAAAATATATCTATAGTGATTGTGAGAAATGGTCTTGCCTTCAAGTTACAATCTTCTTTGAGAATGGATGTCAATCAGGAAATATGGCTAGTGTTTATATTAAATTCTATACCTAAGTAAATGTAGAAAATAGTAAAACAATTATTTAATATTTGCCTTTAGATAACCATCAAGCAGGAGAATAAGCCACAGTGAGTAGACTATTACAATAAGAAAGATGTAAGAATACACATTAATTATAAAATCAATACATATAGAAAATGGAAATATGCACATTTGTATGATGTATTAAAAATTAATCTAATATTAAAAATACTTTTTAAAAAACGAAAGCTGTATTCAAATTAATTAAATGTCGATATAAAGTAAATGTCATTATAAAAGATTCCTTCAAATTTTTTCAAAAAGGCTGCATTTGTTAATATCATTTAATTATGTTTCTATCAATTAAAATTTCTAAAAGTACTAATTTAATCAGTTAGAGTAAAAATTGGAAATAATAAGTAAAAGATTTATATCAATTGACAGAAAGCTAGATTTATGCTAAAAACATCATCAGGAAATATCTGAATGCTATAATGTCAGTGTAGAATTTAAGGAACTTATTCTGAATAAAATGGATAAGCTAAATTTGGATAATAAAAATCATGACAAAAATAGAATCTAAAAATCCAGACAAATTAGAATTGGGTTAAAACGAGTCAATTCTCCACATCAGTGTGAATAATATCATAAATAATATTAATTAAACTAGTTAATTCAATAGACAGGATAAAGGTTGGAAATATTAGTATAATTGAGATTGATTACATCATGTATTGATAAGATTATATTTAAACTATTGTTGTAAATTTAATTTTATTTCTTCATGTAATACCAGCTAGAACTGATTATTAATATTAATTTTTATAATGTAAATTTTTGCCATGTGGGACTAGCATAATGATAGAATGGCAGATTCAAGAGTTCTAGTTTAGGATCAATTTCTGATTTTGGTGCTTGAATTATGTGATTAAACAAGAGATTTATGATTATTGATTTTTAGCAAACTTTAATAATTAATTAATCAAGGTTTTGATTTGTATATGTCAGAGCAATTGCAACTGATTGTCCATTTTCTCTGGTAGCCCTTCCATCAATTTGAGATCAACCTTATCTTAATCTGTTCTTATTACAGATTTTTTTTAAAGTTTTTATATTCAAACTTAACAGAAACATTGGGATTCTGTGAACATCATTATCTATTGGCCTGTTCTTGCCATTGGCTGTGCGCTTTCTTTATTTATATGCATTGGTTAGCAGCAATAAATGTTCAATCTGATCATGATAAGAAAGGAATCTGGACTAGTCCATTATTTAAAGGCATGGTGAGATATGACCATCTTACATTCCTTATTTAAATTGGCTTGAGTTTTAATATATATATATATCATTGTAGCATGCATTGAAGATTTCCTTTTCAATGAGCAGCAAAAATTTCAGGTTATTTTTTATTTAAAGGGGCAATATGGCAGAAGCAATATAGCTATGGAGCATTTCAAGTATTTTATATAGATTTCAGCTAGTGTTATGCATTGTTTCTATTTTATTTATATATTTTAATGTTATTTTGATTATTTTAATAATCTCTCAATATTTATTAATATAAATTTTTCCTTCTTTTTTTTTTTTTTTGATACTTTTTAAAAAAAGTTGTGTGTTTTTTAATATTAATACAATTTTTATTATAATTGCAATCATTTTTAATATCAATACCTTACTACAGATATCCAATTTTAAAACTCGAGTGACTGCAAATGGAGTCTCAGGAATTATTGGTTGTTTGGTTCTAGTGAAAAATGTTATTCCTTACCTTTCAGATACTACAATTATGAATAAATTAAAAGTAAGTTTATACATTTTAATTAGTTTGAAATATAATTTAATTATTTATAATTTCCTTATACATCTATTATCTACAAATAGATTGGCATTGATGTAAGAAAGGGATATTATTTGCAAGATCATTTTAATGGTTCTTTAGGAATCTAGAATTTAAATTATCATAATAATTTTCTTACACTTTTTCAATAAATAGGTTTTAGTGTGTGTGTGTGTGTTTGTGTATGAGTCTTCATACAAAAGCTTGAAACATTTTCAAATAAAATTTAAATAATAAAAGCTAAATGCAGTATAAAGAATGATGTTTTAAAATAAAAATAAAAAATAATTGAATAAAATAAGATTATTCCTAATTTGAAAAATCTTCTCAATCACCATTTAATCAGAAAGAAAGAGCATATACTTATATTTTATATTTGGGAAGCTCTCATTTTTCTGTAGAATGATTTGAAACTGAATTTGTATATATTTTCACTTGTATGCAAATACATACTGTATATGTACATGCATACATATGCTTTTATTTTGTATTGTATATATGTGGTTGTTAAGATGCAATTTCCACACGAGTATGTAGATAATAATTACAGCTATAAAATTAAGTATGAGTATCATCATCATTATCAACCATTATCAATCCACTGCAGGATGAAGGTCTCTCCAAGTTTAAACCATCTTCTCCGATCTTTAGCTTCTCTTCTCCACATCACCCCTACACATTTTCTTATTTCATCCATCCATCTTACATGTGGTCTCCTTCTGGGTCTTTTACAATCTCTTGGAATCCAGTTTAAAATTTCAATTGTCCATCTATTATCATCTCTTCTAGCAATATGTCCAGCCCAACTCCACTTCAATCTTTTAATTTTTTCAATGAGGTCAGTAACACCTGTTTGTTCCCTTACCCATACATTGCGTTTTCAATCTCTTCTTGTTACTCCCAACATACATCTCTCCATACTTCTTTGAGTGGTCTGAAGTCTCTGTATTGATCTTCTATTAAGTGTCCAAGTCTCAGATCCATAAGTAAGAACTGGTAAAACACATTTGTTAAAAACCTTTCTTTTCAAACACATAGGCATATTTCCTTTTAATATCAAGTTATTTCTACCAAAAGCACTCCAACCAAGTTTAATTCTATGATTAATTTCCTCTATTATGTTTCCATCTGTATTAATAATCTGACCAAGGTATTTGTAACTCTTAACTTCTTCTAATTCATCATAATCAATCTTTATTTTCATATTTTGAGCAAATCGATTAAACATTACTTTAGTCTTTTTAACATTTATCTTTAGTCCTACTTTCCTACTTTCATCTGATAACTCCTGCAACATTTCCTGCAGCTCGGAAGCATTATTTGCAAAAACAACTACATCATCTGCGAAATCTAAATGACTTAAATAATCTCCATTTACTTTCACTCCTTTAGTTTCCCATTTTAATCCACAAAATACTTCTTGCAGCACTGCTGTAAAAGTTTTGGAGATATGGAGTCACCTTGTCTTACACCTTTCTCAATGTTGACTTTCCCAGTATCATTATGTAATCTAATTGTTGCTGTTGCATTTTTATAAATATTCTTTAAAATATGACAATATCCTGGATCTATACCTTGATGATCCAATGCTTTAATCACTGAAGAAATGTTTATAGAATCAAATGCCTTTTCATAATCTACAAATCCAAAACATAATGACAACTCATATTCATTTGTCCTTTCTATAACTTCTATCAATACTTGAATATGATCTACTGTACTAAAACCACTTTTAAATCCAGCTTGTTCTCTTGGTTGGTGAAAATCCAAGGTTCTCTGTAGACGAGTTGTAATTATCTTGGTAAAAATTTTATATAAAACTGATAAAAGGCTGATAGGTCTGTAATTTCTAATATCTTCTTTATCACCTTTTTTAAATATTAATATTATTACTGCATTCTTCCAATCATCTGGTACATCTTTATCATTTAGACATTTGGTATATAACTGAACCGTATTCGAATATGTGTATTCGAATCACCGGCCTCTTAGGCAGAGAAGAACATACTCGGAGAGTATGTATGCCCAAACGATAGCTACAAAATATATAACTAGCGTTACATTTCCAGGACATAACTTCTTCTCGGCTGTTGAGTTCAACACCAAGTTCAAAGCACTTTTTTTTGTTTGTGTATAAACACGGGCGCCAGCTGCTTATTCTAAAAGAATAGACAACGCACTTTGAATAGTGGCAACTAACCCAACGCCTAAATCCACGACTAGCTCAGTTGTTTGTAATCACTAATAGATTATACTTAATTAGTGGTTAAAAGACTTGATAAAGAGTTTGTTAAAAAGAATTGACCGACAAATAAAGTTTAATTTTAAAAATAATTTATTAACTAACATTTATTTTCTAAATTTAAACATTTTATAATTCTAATAAAACACACGCATATTTTAAATTGACATTTCTAAACTAGTTTAAATATTCTTATTTACTTTCATAACAAAACACTGGTATTTATCTAATTTAACTAATAATATTGATATAAGGATCACGCACATATTAACTCATGCACACACATAATAGTATTAAAGTATTACATAGCATTTGAAATTTAATCACACACATCAATAGTTCATTTATGTATGATTCGAGTTCATATAATTAGACTCTTGGAGGATTCGCACGAATTAATGAAATTCAATGGCTATTACAGTATAACGAAAATAAGCAAATGTTTTACCTAGGATTTTGAATGTTGACGTAGAATTTTGTTCTTTGGAGGCTGCTTTCGGTGAGGATATTTCCATTATAAATGCTTACCAGCCGGCTGGGACGTTTCCTTGTTGAGTTTCCTGATTTTCACGATTATTGCTATCGGAGACAAATAGATACTGACGGAGATTTTCTAAGATGTTAAGCTGACATTATTTCACGGGCAGATCTGCTGTTTTCTCGGACATCTGGGCTGGAGGTGAACGTGCGTTCCAAAATATTCTCAGCACTGCATTTTGTTTCTTAACTGACTCAATTAATTTCCGAACTGCACTCTCTCAATAATTTTGTGAACTGATTGTCTCAACTCAATTAATTTGTGGAATGAATTGTCCGATAAATAAAAAGGTCTATTTATACCTGCACCTTGTTGTCTTTCTCCTATCTCCGGCAAAGATCTGTTGTCAATTGATAATCATTTGATAAACGTGTTTTGAAAGATTGCTTAATTAGAAATAGCCATGCAGAGATGTTGTTTTATTTTATTAATAGCCATTGCCGTGTTTTTAATGATAATCTTCTTTTATTTCGCATACATTTTATTTACTTACAAATCTCAAATATATACGCACATATATTTTAATACAATTTACTATTTAGTTTTAACATTATTTTTTCTTTAATTAAAATTGAATGAAAAGAGATTTGTATATTTATATTTTTACGAATACTAATAAAAACTCTTTACTTCCTTTTACAACCCTTAGTTTCATCTCTCAAACCAAGACTCCCCCTCCCCCCTTTTGACCAATTAATTGTAGCTTTTTTATTTCAAAAACTAACGCTAGAAAACTATTTAATTCTTATCCTTTTCGAAAACAAGCTGCAATAAATTCTTCAACATTTAATTTTATGTTTTTCTTTTATGAAAGATTACTTTAATAATAATTTTAGATAAAAATTATATGTGCCTATATCAATATAGGTACAATAACTTTGCTAATATTTTTTCTGTTTCTTCACCTGCTTCTTTTAATATATCAATTATAATTCCATCATTACCTGGAGCCTTTCCTTTTTTCATACATTTAATTGCATTTCTCACTTCTTCATTTAAAATTCTGGGCAATTCGGAAGATGTAATAGATATAGGAGGTACTTGTTCTTTATTACTATATAATTCTTGATAAAAATCTTCTACCAATTTCATAATGTCATCCCTCTTTTTAGTAATAATTCCATTTTTTTTCCTTATTGCAGATATAAATTTCCTACCAATACCAAAATGTTGTTTTACATTCTTAAGACTTTTATTTTCTTCTACAGCTTTTCTTGCTAGTTCACAGGAGTAATCTTTGTCAAAGCAAGATTGTCATAGGAGATTAGCAAGAAAGTGTTTGCATTTCCAATTGTATATAAAGATGAGTTAAAGTAGTCATAGATTTTAATAAATTTGCATGTGTAAATATATATATGTGTGTGTGTGTGTAAATAATGCAGTTGAATTAAACAACAAGTATTTATTAAGGGAAACATTATTGGCCTTTATATTAATCACATTTACAGAATTTATAATCTACCAAGCTTCTTTGACTTTTCATTTCCTGTTTTTACTCTCAAGGCAAACAATTTTAGGGTCAGCAAGTTTAAGAAAATTGCCAGTATTCTTGTCATGATCAATGAATACTGAGCTATAAGAAGTGTTGGGCTTGACTCTATTATACAAGTGAACATTTTAAGAAATTCTCTATTCCAAATTAGTAAGAGTTTCACCATAATATCTGACAGTCCCAGGAAATATACAAATTGAGCTTTAACATCATGATTGATTTTGTCTTTAGAATTATTAATGAGTTTATTCAATGATAATGGGTATCCGAAACCAATGTTAAAGTCATTGTTTAGAATTGATTTCAATTTTGAGTGAAGGTTGAGGATGAATGGCAGGTCGACCCATAGTTTAAAGTTGGGAGGTTTATTATATTTGTATCTTCCTGATATGTTCATCAAGTATGATGGCAGAATTCTAAATTATTTGTTCATCAAGTATGATGGCAGAATTCTAAATTATTTTTTGCATCAGTTATAAATTTACAAAGCCTAGAGTTCCTGAATAAAAAGGCTTTAAAGCCAGCAGTTTTGTATTGGAAAAGAATTTTAGAATGAGGGTATAAATAACCCTTAATGCTGAGTTATTTGACAATTATTGAGTAATTGATTGTCTATTTCTGTTGAATCAATCTTAAATCAAGGTATTTGACAGATTGATGATTGTCCTCATCTGCCATTGTCCACTTTATTTCAGAAAACTGTTTGAACTTGTCGAACATTTCCAGGATAAGGTTAGACAAAAACATTGTCAATGTATATGGTTTAAATCATGTGTGTGTTAGTGTTCAAAAGAAGTTGGATAATGGTTTTTTCAATGGAGGTCGCAGCTAGACTTCATATTATACCGCTAATGGATAAACCCATTGGACAATTTGTAGTCATGGTAAATGAAAGTTTCATCACCCAATGTGGCATGCATATTATCATTAATCCACCACAACATATCCATTATAAATTGGGTTCTCTTATCACTGATTGTGCTGTGTTTTAATAGCTCATGTATGATGTTAATAAAGCAGACCCTGATGATGGACCCATAAAGCTTAGTCACATCAAAAGAAACCATTCTAAATTGTCTGTTAATGTTTGAATTTTTAATGATGTTGATGAAGTTGAAGGATGACTTAATTGTCAGAGGCCCAAAACCAAATTCAGATCGAATCCATTCTGTAATCATTTTTGTAATAGAGTTGTAATAAGCATTGCCGAAGTCAGTGAGTCTCAGTAGGTGGTTTCTCTTATGAAGCCTTATGTTAGCAAATAATTGAGGAGTGATAGGTGCAGATGGATAAATTTTTAGGTAGTCAAAATATGTGAAAGCTTTGTTGTCGTGTTTTCTCATAATGTTGGAAATAAATTTATCTTTTTGTTTCTTGATGTTATAATCAAGAGTGTGCACAAACTTAAATAGGGAAATTTATTGTTGAATCTTCTTGATATAAACTGTCTTTTTTAAAAGCACGAAAGAATTACTCTTATCTTCCTTGAGGCTGATGATGTTATTATGTGTTAAAAATTACTTAAGTTTGTTAACTTTATTATTGAAGCACTTATTGAAAAAGGAGGAGTGACAGTAATCAAGTAAAAGATTTGTCTTTTTTTATGAATGAATCCTTAGTTGCGCATTTGTCCAATGCACATCTGACATCTGCTGCTAGTTCTGTTTGGGAGTTGTGTTATCCTCCTCCCACAAAATATGGATCGAGCTATAATAAAGAAATCTGTGAATGGGTAAATTTATCTCCCAACAAGTTAACATTTGAAAACCTGGCTTAGCAATTAATAAATAGTTTACTTATACTTAATTTTGTCGCCAGAATTATTATCTTCATACTTATATGGAAATTGCTTATTTATTACATATTGTCTTCAGTGTTAATTTCTTTTTCTTTACATATGTGATTATAGTATACATGTTCATGCATATAGATTGTTTACCTAATGAATAAAAACTATATAACATGATTACATATTGTCTTCAGTGTTAATTTCTTTTTCTTTACATATGTGATTATAGTATACATGTTCATGCATATAGATTGTTTACCTAATGAATAAAAACTATATAACATGATCTATTTAGCAGAATATTTTTTATTAAACCATCAAAACATTACACGATCACTTGCATAGGCTGTTAATAACAATAGCTAACTCTCCATATAGTATTGCACCAACTGCAAGCCTTCATAATCAATAGATGCAGGAAAGTTTGAGCATAAAATCCCTATCTAGTGACTACACATCCAATATTTCCAGACTAGTTTCTAGCTTGTAGCTTTCATCAATGAAGAGCCTTGGATTTGAGAATGCTGCACCTAGATCTAATGCAAGCTAGAAACTAGTCTGGGGATATTGGATGAGTAGACAGTAGATAGGGATTTTATGCACAAACCTTCCTGCATCCATTGATTACAAAAGGCTTGCACTTAGTGGCAATACTGTTTGGAGAGTTTGCTAATATTCTTTATTTTACGTAAATAAAATATTTTTATTTAAAAATTATAAGTATATATTTTTTGAGAAATTTATAAAAGATAGAATTTTGTTACATCTATACTAAACAATATTATAAAGAAAACTATATATATATAATTACAAGAGCAGGAATTAAAATTTATAGAAAGAAAAACATGCTTAATGTCCTTTGTCAATAAAAAGATTAAAAAATTTCATAAAATCAAAAAATGAAGATCAAAAAGAATACAAGCAAAATCAATTAAATATTAATGAGAACTATTTATTTTGGGCAGTCCATTTATTTCTGTCAAAAAAATGACTGATGGTAAGCATGAAAAGAAATTGAATACCAAGAAAAGAGGAGGGAGATATATAAAGAACATGTTTGAATTCATTAAGAAAGGGCACATCTCATCATAGTAAATTGCCATAGATTTTGCACTATGGAAATGGATAGGAACTTTTAATGTATATGACTGTTTTTTTTTTTAGAAAACTGTATTTTTTATCATAAAAGAAAAGCACTCTGAGCTTACTTCATAATGTTCTGAAGATGTTTGGGAAAATGCAGGTATTAAAAAGAACCATTTTTGAAGAAAATGAGATATATTGCAATTATTTCAAATTAGAGAATGAAATGTTGATAAATTTAGAGAAGCAAAATAGGAGATAATTGAAGTAGGCACCATGTGATTTCTGCTTGTGTATTACTGAGAATGTAGATTTTGTCAAAAGGGGAAATTAAATCTACGAATAAGAAGCACTTTATTAGGAATAACTATATGCAGAATTTTGTATAGAAATTTAGGCTATGAGTAAAGGACTCACAATTTGAAAGCAATCTAATATATATATATATATATAGTAAGTAAGCATGATGGAATAGAATGAAAAAAAAAAGTCTGATAGTAGAATAAAAATACTAGCGAACAAATATTAAAATGATCAGTGAACTAATTATATTGCTAAAAATAGTTGGTAAAGGAAAGAGCAGAGTACAACAATGAATTAACAGATTGAACACGGAGAAATATTCCTAACAGTAGGATTTATTAGAGTGGCAATACAAACTAGTTCTGACAAATTATAAGAACAGCTTAGGTGATATCAAACTGCAGTTGGTAGCTAACTTTGCAATGC